>VMDR010024008.1:0-15268 GCA_007922815.1 Macrotus californicus | reverse complement strand
ATGTTGGCTGAAAGACTGATGCTGAAAATTGCTGATAAACAATCCTATATTCATCATTCTTCTGTATGTCAAGACAATAAACTAGAAAAGGAATACAAAAGGCCAGATCATGTAGAGGCTAAGGGCATGGGTTCTGGAGTCACACTGCCTGGTTGGATCCCTTCTCTGAGAAGTTTTAGTTTTTGTAAGCTGGTAAAGCTCTCTTTCTCTCTTTAACAGGGGTAATAATAAAACCTAAGTTACAGAGTTGTTGTGACAGACTTATATAATGCCTAACATGATAATTACTCAAAGTATGTTAACTGTTATCCCTACTATGGGTATGAAGATATATTCACAGATGTGCCTGTCTCACTTTCCTTTGCTGCCATCAAGATCTGTTCTCTTAGGACCCCATTGGAACACTGGAGTAATGTTGGGGATCAGTCTTTTTAATATCCTACCTTTTTAAAGAGACTGTGAGTGTGCAGTAATCTCTAGGCAAGTCCTGGGGAACCCAGGGTCTGTCAGACTGCCTCTTTCAGCCCACCTGAGCACAGACTTGCTGTTGCAGTGCTGGTTTGCCCGTCCCTGTCATTAGTTCAGTTTCTCCTGCCTTCTGTCAATCCCTCCATAATTCAATAAATGCAACATCACTATACATCCATCACGTTCTGGATACTGAAGAAAACTACCTAGAAAAATCTGAAAAGACACAGTTCCTGTTCTTCAGTAACTCAGACCAGCTGGGAAGGCAGACACATACCTAATACCAGAGGAATGTGATAAGACATACAAGGGGGCACAAAAGTGTTTTGGGAACAGGGAGGAAGTACCCAAAAAGTCATCATTATAGCCTGCCTTACTTTTTAAGACCTAAGATGACAATTTTATAGTCACATTTAGACATAGTGACAGACCAATGAAATGTGCAAAATCAAAATATGCTAAAAATTTCAAATCCTAATTATAGCAAGTCAGAGGTACAAGGCTGTGTGACGTTTCCATACAGGTCCTCAGCCAGGGACTGGGCTGTGCGCATGCAGGACAAGACTCCACAGAGCCTGGCAGAGAATGGTGGTTAAAGACACTGGAGTCACACAGTTCTAGGACACCACTGGTGCTCTGGCTCAGTCAGAACACAGAGAATCATCGACAACAGACATTCACAGAAATTCCAGAAAGGTCTATGAGAAAGGACCATACCTTAGAGTAAGATTTAATTTAAGCCTGAACTAGCCAATACAGTAGCTCTAACCACATAAAGCAACTTAAATTTTAATTAAATTAGATAAAATTTAAAATTCATTTTTGTCAGTCTCATTAGTCACATTTAAAATACTTGATAGCTAAGTGTGCTAGTGGCTGGACTGCAAATATAGAACATTTTCATCATCATGGAAAGGCCCTACTCTAACAAAGCTGAAAATCAAGGCTAAAAAGATCAAAGAGAGACACCAAAAAAATTATCTATCTCAACATTCTTTAAAGGAAGGCAACATAATCCAGACTCCTTACAATGTATCAATATATAATATACAATAAATAATTCTAGACATACAAAGAAGAAGGAAAATGTGGACCAGAACGAGGGGAAAAATATGAGTGGAAATAGACCCTGAGATGATATAGATGTTAGAATTTTCAGACAATGGCTTTGAAATAACTATTATAATAAGTATCTTCAAGGACTAATAGAAATGTGATCTTAATCAGAAAATATTCTTAGCAGAAAAATAGAAACTATGGAAAAAAAATAAAAGGAAAGTCTATATTCTAAATTACACTATCTGAAGGGAAATGTTCACTCAGTGGGCTAAATAACAAGTTGGAAATGACAAGAGAATGGCTCATATACTTAAATACAGATCCCTAGAAATTAACCCAACATAAAGAACACAGTGGGGAAGAAAACTAATCATAACAAATGTGAGTATTCGCACTTCCTGTCTTTTCCTAAAATTTCATCAGTAATTAGTCTTTGCTAAACTTGTCAAATTTTCAGTGTGTAAACCAGACAGGATCTGCCAAGTGTCTTTTTATACACCCAAATGCTCCACCACATTACTGCCAACTCATAGTGACTGGAAAGCTGTCTCGCTGAACAAAGTAAGACTCAGCCAATTGAACCATTCTTAGCTTTACATTATCTACCTATGCCACACTCAAAGAGGATGTCAGATTTTCATCAAATTCGGAACTCTTCTAAAGATTATCGAGGTACTAGTGATTTGATCCATGGGGTTATTCTGCATTTTAAAATAAGATGGGAGCTGATGCACTTTCAAAAACGCCAAACTTCTTAATGTGTTTCGAGGAAAATTGGTGGGTAGAAGTTTCAGGGAAAAAAATGTTCCTTTATTCAACAAGCACTCATTGACTATATACCCTCTGCCACAAATTATACTGGGGATGTAGAGATGAAATAGACGTGATCTTGAATTGTTATGAGTAAAGTCCTTAACTTATACAACCACAAAGAATGAAGTAACAACACTTGGCTCCCATTCATCTTCCACGCTTGAGAATTAAGGAAAGTTGCATAAAGTGCCACCAATGAAAAGAGTAATACAAATTTCATTAGGAAGAAAACTCTAGATTGAGAAGGAGCCTTGTAGTTAATTATAAGTAAAACAGGGTTTGACCTACAACACAAGCATTCCCAAGTTTTAAAGTGGTTTTAGAGACTTCTGGCCAAGATCGAGGTGTAGGTAGACACACGGTGCCTCCTTCCTCACACAATGAAAAGAAGGACAACAACAAAGTTAAAAACAAAAAATAATTAGAACTGCCAGAAAATCGAACTGTATGGAAGTCTGACAACCAAGGAGTTAAAGAGGAAACATTCATCCAGACCAGTAGGAGGGGCAGAGACAGACAGCCAGGTAGAGAGGACTCGCAGCAAGGTGGCAGCTGGCAGCTGGCGGACTGGGTGAGGCGGTAGCTTGCAGATTGGGTGGTCCCACATTCAAGTGTAGATAAATCAGGAGGAACAACTAGGGAGCAAGACAGACCACACAACCCAGGGTTCCAGTGTGGGTAAATAAAGCCTCAAACCTCTGACTGAAAACACTTGTAGGGGTTGAGGCGGCAGTGGGAGAAACTCCCAGCCTCACAGGAGAGTTCATTGGAGAGATCCGCAGGGTCCTAGAAGATACACAAATCCAGCCATCCAGGAATCAGCACAAGAAGGGCCCAATTTGCTTGTGTGTAGCGGGGGAAGTGACTGAAAACTGGCAGAGAGCAGAGCAAGTGGCATTGTTCCCTCTCGGACCCCTCCCCCACATACAGCATCACAGCGCAGTGACATGGATTGCCCCTCCCTGGTGAACACCTAAGGCTCCCCCCCTTACTACGTAAGAGGCATGCCAAGACAAAAAAAAAAAAAAATGGCCCAAAAGAAAGAACAGTTCAAAGCTCCAGAAAAAATACAACTAAGCGACAAAGAGATAGCCAACCTATCAGATGCTCAGTTCAAAACACTGGTTATCAAGATGCTCCAGGAACTCACTGGGTATGTAAACAGTATAAAAAAGACCCAGGCAGCAATGAAGGTCGTGTTATGTGAAATAAAGAAAAATCTACAGGGAACCAACAGTGATGGGAAGGAAACCAAGACTCAAATCAATGGTTTGGACCAGAAGGAAGAAAGAAACATTCGACTAGAACAGAATGAAAAAACAAGAATTCAAAAAAATGAGGAGAGGCTTAGGAACCTCCAGGACATCTTTAAACGTTCTAACATCTGAATCATAGGGGTACCAGAAGGAGAAGAGGAAGATCAAGAAATTGAAAACTTATTTGAACAAATAATGAAAGAGAACTTCCCCAATCTGGCAAAGGAAATAGACTTCCAGGAAGTTCAGGAAGCTCGGAGAGTCCCAAAGAAGTTGGACCCAAGGAGGAACACACCAAGGCACATCATAATTACATTACCCAAGATTAAAGATAAGGAGAGAATCTTAAAAGCAGCAAGGGAAAAGGAGAGAGATACCTACAAAGGAGTTCCCATTAGACTATCAGCTGATTTCTCAAAAGAAACCTTACAGGCAAGAAGGGGCTGGAAGGAAGTCATGAAAGGCAAGGACCTACATCCAAGACTGCTCTATCCAGCAAAGCTATCATTTAGAATAGGAGGGCAGATAAAGTGTTTCCCAGATAAGGTCAAGTTCAAGGAGTTCATCATCACTAATCCCTTATTATATGAAATGTTAAAGGGAGTTATCCAAGAAAAAGAAGATAAAAAATATGAACAGTAAAATGACAACAAACTCACAGCTATTAACAACTGAACCTAAAACAGAAACAAAAACAAACTAAGCAAACAACTACAACAGGAACAGAATCACAGAAATGGAGATCACATGGAGGGATTTCAGTGAGGGAGTGGGAGGGGGACATAGGGGGAAAAGGTACAGGGAATAAGAAGCTAAATGGTAGGTAGAAGATAGACAGGGGGAGGTTAAGAATAGTATAGGAAATGGAGAAGCCAAAGAATTTATATGTATGACCCATGGACGTGAACTAAAAGGGGGAAATGCGGGCAGAAGGGGGTGTGCAAGGCAGAGAGGAATAAAGGAGGGGAATGGGACAACTGTAATAGCATAATCAATATAATATATTTTTAATTAAAAAAAATTAAAGTGGTTTTAGATTACTTTTTTTACCTGATTACAGATGAGATAAAAGAGCAGTGATTGGTTTTAATACAAGGACTAAGAGATTATAAAGTTGTCAGCTCAGTTGGTTCCTAAGTGATTCAAATAATCCAGTGTTTTGTCACTTATCTTTGCAGATGTCAGTTTCTGATTTTCTCTAGAGAAATTGGGCATAAAAGGAGAGTCTTATTATCAATAATCCAGTTATATATTAATACAATATCATAATAGAAATAAGTTTATATAATACAATTGATAAAAAATATTGATAGGTCACACACATGAATAGTTTTTAATTATGCCATTAAAGCCTATTGTAGTCCACTGTATCTCAGTGTTGGAAAATATTTTACTTTATTTCACTTCAACTCTAGACTAATTTTCTCTAGAAAGCCTACATACGTAACATTTTAATGCCTCCATTAATGAAGTAAAAACTCATCACATTATATAAACATCTCATCATCAGAATTCACTCCACATTTGTCCACCTGATAGGCCCTCTGGACCTTTCATTAAAAGGCACACACATGAGCCCTGGCCCGCCATTTCTAGCCCAGCCACCTTCATCAGAACTTGCAACTCAAACTGAATAATCCAAACACGTTTAACTTGAAGCCTGGCCTCTCTGCAGCATTTTGGCTAGCAGTCTCTCCTTTTACATCCTGATCAGTCCCTGACTAAGAGAGAAGCCAGAAAGTAAGTGTCCAGTGTGATCAATCTATAAGGGACATTAAAGCATCAGAAAATATACCGGAATTGTGATGTCAGTTTCTGCACATGACTACATCACAAGAACAATGTGGTCCAGCTCACATAGAGTAAGGCAGTATCCTCATGTGAAAATTTCAAAATGTGCTCCTTGCGGGTGCTGATCTGTCTGTGTTGACTATTTTTATAAGGTACAAGTGCACATTTCATGATGCAGCTACAGTAATCTGAAGCTGGCAGCCCTGTCAACATTGTGTAAGGCCCTTTGCTACAAATTAGCAACTTGCTACTATGTTATAAACCTTGTAGTATCACACTGAAGAATTTGGTTCAGAAAATTCTGAACGAAAAAGTGAAGATAAAGTAGGAACAACCAACAAGTTGCCTACATATAAGATAAAAAAAGTAACTTCCAAGATATGTTGAATACTACTTAGCAAGTATTTCTATTTAAATTACTTCTGTCCTTAGTGAGTCTGAGTAACGCTATCCAGTCATGAGTACTATAAAGACCTAGAAATGAATGATAAACCAAATAAGTTAAAACATTAGGTTCATATGATACAATGCATGCAATTTTGGACATAAAGGTAGAGGCATAAAAATTTTATTAGTACAATATAAATTTGTCCCCCTCCTGTATATGTGTTGAACAAATATTTTTAAAATATTGTTTTTGAGAGTGACCAAATTATTAGCCTGCCTGTGGCATCCATATGTCCCTGGCTTATTCTGTTCCTCTCTTAAGGTCAGAAAAAAATTGAGAGAAAAATACAGAAGTCATATTCATAAAGGTAAAAAGTATCAAGCATTCTTTTCAACTAATAAAGCTGTTTAGAGAACATAACTTAAATTCTCAACCAAGTGACCTCTTTCACATCTAAGCCTTGATTTAATCCTATGCATCCAGGCACCAGCAGAAATGGACCAACATAGGCATCACCAAAAACCAAAAGGCATTTGACACTAAGTTTCCCTCTTAGCCAGATGAGAGCAGACACTTCTTTCAAAGGAGGATCCAGAGAAGAGAAAGAGGAGACAAATGTATGCCCAAACTCCTCAGTCAGAATTTGGTTCTATAACCTTGGGGAGCAGTGAGTGAGATCAGACAGTAGCCAGGATTATTACTCTTCAAAGTTACCCCAGCTGGAAACAGAAAAAGGGGAGAATAGTCTTTTTCAACCTAACACTCACTGGGGTCTCTTCCTTCTTCCTGCCTTCCTTTCTCTTCTTGACCTTTAAGCAAGCGATCTCAACTTTAGCCACCATTGCAAATACTGGGAGAACTTTAAAAATACCGATGCCTGGGTCTCATCCTCCAAAGATTCTGATTGCGTAGGTCTGAGAAGTGGCATGGGTTTGGATTTTTTAAAGCTTCCCAGGATATTCTAATGAGCAGCCTTAGGTGAGAACCTCTGCATTAATCCCGTGTCCAAACAGATGAGAGGGGAGGTCAGAAGTCTGTCCCATCTCCCTGAGGTCAACCTCCCAATGCCAACCAGTGATTCTTTGTGGGTTTTTCTGGGACCACTGAGAGGCAGTTTAGCACTTTGCTCTCCCAGAGTTCTGAAATACATTGCTGGGGTTCATTAATCCAATTAACTTCAAAGCTGAAAAATTTATGCTCTATTCCATTTCCCATCCCAAACTTTCCCAGCTATGAAATCTCATACAGCTCATCAGAGTTTCTGCAATACTAGTAAATAACAACATACAGATACTGTGCTCCGTTAACACCAGCAATAGGTGTCCCCAAGTTTGAGGATAAGTCACTTCCAGCTATGAATTTTCCAGGCAGGAATTAATGCTCAAAAACTAATCGTTTTGCAAGTTAAAGTCCAAAATCAAATTCTCTTATCTTTTTAAATTCAAAGTTCGAGGAATTTGAAACCTATATGATTATTATATTACAATCCCTCTGACTTTTTAATTTTGCTTAATCTCAGGTTGGAAGATTCATGATAGCTGGGAGGACTTTGGATTTTTCAGTAGCTGTTGCCTGGGTTTTCAGCCACAGAATGAGTTTAATTCTCTCAGACCATCCCAAGTTTAATTATATGCACATGTCTCACTTTTAAAGAACCAAAAGAATCAATAGAACATATAACATTTTCATAGCACTAGTCCCACACTGACAAAATATAGGGTCTAAAGCAGCTAGTGCCTGCATTTCTATATCCCCAGATCTGAGCACTTAGTGTTACCATAGACCACAGCACAGACTCAGTGCTATGAAGGGGAAACAGCAGATGACATCGATCTCTGGGTTCAGCTTGCAAGGACACCAGACAGTCTCCGCCATTGTTGGGAGGTCCACTCATATGTGCCCTTCAACCCACTGGGGAGAGGATTAGGCTCCTAGTGGGAGGTTAATTTTGATACCACATATTTACTCTTCCTGGGGGAAATCCAACCTTGCACTGTCTATTTCTGGAAGAATGGCATTCACAACATTCTCACAAGGAGTAATTCTAATACTGCAAAGTTTCGAGATTTGCAATGATGACAGCATCAGTCAACAGATCTTCTTTGTGGTGTCTTTCTTTGCTCATCTGTATACCTAAAAAACTCTAACATTTTCAGCTTTCCTTTGAGCGCTATGTTTGAGGATTTGGGGGCAGGTAAAATATACAAGGGAGGTATCCAAAGAAGCTATTACCAGCCCAGGCTGAAGGGGGAAGGCAAAGGAGCTATAGGAGAGGGAAATGCAGCCACTGCCAAGCCGTAGCTTGTCGGACAGGGAGCCAGTGCATAAGTACCTGAGCCTCTCTCCAGTTCTGCTCTCTGATCCCTGCTGGACCTTCCATTGGCTATACTCCACCATATCTAGAGGGTAAAGCAGCCTGAGAGAGATCCGCCTCCAGAAGCACAGAGCAGGTCCTGGAAGGATGGACAACAGATCTGGAGGAGTAAGTGGAAGAGATCTAGCACACTTTTATGTCCTATTTCCATCTGTTGTTCCCCCATCCCTTTCAGGAAGGTTCATTTGAGTTTCCAACTGCTCACATTGCTTCTTAAGGACATCCTTTCCTGTTCTAACACAGGTAGCACCAAACTGTTCCTAGAATCGGCCTATCTTCTGTTCGTTCACTTTCCCTTCTGGGACAGATGTATGAGTTTGGAAAATACTCCTCCAGATTTAGGCTTTCACTTTCTTTTTTAACAAAAAATATGAAATCAAAATAATATGGGTCTACCACCATCCTCACTGTTCAAACCTTTCCACCTTCAGAACTTCATCTAGTTGCCTTGTCCCATTCACCAAGGACATATTATCCCACCAGGTCATCCCAGCCCTCAGCTTCATCTATTACTATCTGCCTGCTCCCATTTAATATTCCCTTTTTTTTTCCGTGCTTTCTCTTAGTGTACTGATTCCATACGCTTCTTGTGTATGCTCCCTCGAGGCACAAGTGATGTCTGTGTCATACTGGAGCTTTCCAAATCATTTCTCTTTCTAGTCATCTTCTGTCAACTTTTCCATAACCCTTGGTGACACTGTTCCAATGTGCAAGGATGGGTATCCACTGTTCTCCTTATGGAGTCTCTATTTGTAGCTCCAAAAGAGTGTTTTTCTATCATGTTCTGGATTCTAGCATCGTCTGAGGAGTCATTTCATTTTTTTCCCCTAAAACATTATTTCTCTTGCCTTTATTGGTTACAAGTCACTATCTGATTTAGTAACATGCAAAATATCCCCCTCTTTTCTAAGTCCAGTTTAAGAGCTATTACACCTAAGCATGTCTCATTTTCCCTTCAATACCTGCCTCTCCTAGTTTCCAAATCTCAATTTTTATTTTATATCATCTAGTCTGACCTCTACATTGCAACACATCTCCTGAAGAAATTCCTTTATCACAGCTTAACCATACTTTCTTCCATTCTTTTATCTTATTTTTCCCTTGGTCCTGTTCTGACAGTAAAACAGAAATATGTTTCTCCAACTACTCTTATTCCTCCTT
This sequence comes from Macrotus californicus, assembly GCA_007922815.1. Classification (NCBI taxonomy): domain Eukaryota; kingdom Metazoa; phylum Chordata; class Mammalia; order Chiroptera; family Phyllostomidae; genus Macrotus; species Macrotus californicus. Next base: position 5,958 of record VMDR010024008.1, on the reverse strand, counting down.
GATCTCCTGAGTGAGTTTGATTTCTAGCAGAAGCTCTGGGGGCCCCTCGCCACATTCCCTACGCCACTAATGCCATTTCATTTCAACACAGTGGAGGGGGACGGTTCTGGCATGTTCCCTGTGCACTCTCTCAAGCACTTACTAATGTTTCTGGGCTCCAGGAATCTCTCCAAAATGTCAGAAAGCTGCTCAATTCTTGTGCAAGTATAGTCTAGAAGAGTGAGGGGACTGCTCTCAGTCCATGGAGAACAGGAGGTAGTGAACCAATAGCTCAGTCTCCCATGCTACAGAGAGACAATCTTAGTCTATGCCACCTAATTCCCAGAGGGCACAATTGCCCATAATGGAAACCAGCTCCATAATACATCCTGTATTACTTTTTCTCTTCTTTCTCACTTGCTCCAGTCCTACCTGGATAGAAACACCTACTTGTCTGTATATAAGGGGGGACGCAAAAAAAATCCAGAATTATCTTCTGGAGGGCAGACCCCCTATAGTACAGGCTTCCTCCACTAGGTGAGTGTTCTAGGAACCCATCGGTATCAGTGTACCAGCTAGAATTGTTGTGAGAGGCTGCATTTGGCCTCAGTGAATTTTTTTTAAAGACTCTTTCAATACATTCTCCCATTCCATGATGGGTGATTTATAAGTGCACCTGCTCACACCACGCTGAGTGTTCAGCAGTTTTTGACCAAAAACAGCATGACTCCCATGCCCCAACTGTCCCTATTCACCCAATCTCATCCTGAGGGACTTTTGTTGTTTCCCTGGATAAAAAAAATCCTCAAAGGGAAATGTTTTGCCGATGTGGAAGAGGTGAAACAAAAAAATGGCAGAAGCACTAAAAGGCATCAAAATCGATGAGTTCAAAAACTGTTTTGAGCAGTGGGAAAAGTCTCGATAGGTGTATTGTATCAAATAAAGAGCACTTTGGAGGTGACTGAAGTTTAAACATGTAAGAATAAATACACAATTTTTCTAATTTAATCTCTATTGTATTTTTTTCCATTACCATTTAGTCCCCTTACACCCCCCTTCCCTCCAGCAGTCACCACACTGTTGTCCATGTCCGTGAGTCCTTTTTCTTTTTTTGGAACATCTTTCCATGTACTTGTTTGCCATTTTAATGTTTCCTTTCAAAAAACATGTCTATTTAGTTATTGTGCCCATTTTTATATTAAATTGTTTTTTGGGTTTTTTTTTTTGGTTATTGAGTAGTATAAGTTCTTTATGTATTTTGCATATTAATCCCTTGTGCAAATATTCTCCCATTCAGTAGGTTGGCTGTTCATTTTGTTAATTGTTTCTTTTGCCGTGCAGAAGCTTTTGAGTTTGATGTAGTCTCATTGGTTGATTTTTGTTTTTGTTGTTTGTGGCTTTGGCATTGTATCTAAAAAATCATTGCCAAGACCAATATTGAGGAGTTTCTTCCCTATGTTTTCTTCTTTTATTTTTAAATTATGTTATTGTTGTTCAAATATAGTTGTCTGCATTTTCCCCCACCATTCCCCCCCTCACCCCAGCCAAACCCACCTCCCTTTCTTGCTCCCACCCTCCTCCTTAGTTATGTCCATGTGTCCTTTATAGTGGTTCCTGAAAACCCTTCCCCCCACTGTCCCCTCCCCCCTACCCTCTGGTTATTATTAGATTGTTCTTAATTTCAATGCCTCTGGTTATATTTTGTTTGCTTTTTTCTTTTGTTGATTATGTTCAAGTTAAAGGTGAGATCATATGGTATTTGCCCTTCACAGCCTGGCTTATTTCACTTAGCATAATGCTCTCTAGTTCCATCCATGCTGTTGCAAAGGGTAGGAGCTCCTTCTTTCTCTCTGCTGCGTAGAATTCCATTGTGTAAATGTACCATAGTGTTTTGATCCACTCATTGACTGATGGGCACCTAGGTTGCTTCCAGCATTTGGCTATTGTAAATTGTGCTGCTATGAACATTGGGGTGCATAGGTTCTTTTGAATTGGTGTTTCAGGGTTCTTAGGATATAATCCCAGTATTGGAATTGCTGGGTCAAAAGGCAAAATTTTTTTATAAATAAATTCTAGGTTTCTTGTGTCCTTTCCTCATAAAAACCTCCTCTTACCTGTACACAGAGATGTGATAATCTGAAGTAACCCACAAATATAATTTTCCCACATGGCTCACTTTATCAAACTTAGGGTCACATGGCAAAATGCAGGTTACTGCTGGATGCCAAGGTGAAAAACCCACATGGCTCGACCTATTAACACTAATGACGAGAGCAGTTGGCCCAGGAGGTACCAATTATTTTGATCCCCAAATTCTATACTTTCTCTCTTTCACAGACTCTCTATATCACTGTTGGGGTTTGGAGATCAATAAATTGCCATCTATTTTTCTGTCAAATTCAGAACTGATTCAGGGATATACACAGGGATCAAGCAGATGGAGATTAAAATACTATCTTCATTACTAATAAATCTGTTGACAGAATATAGTTTAAGTCCAAGTGAGTTTCCTAATGTTTTACCCTTGAATTAAAAGTTTAGCCACCACTCACAGCAGAGTCTCTCACAAAGGCAAGGCCATAAGTTCACCTGCGACCATGTGGCAAAGGGAAGACCCAATTCCAGTCAACCAGCCACTTCCCCTCCTCTCAGAGGAGTGAGTGGGAGGTAGAAAGAGCCCAGGAGTGACACTGCATGTAATCTGTCCACATGGAGACAGCACGAATGTTCTCTCCTAGGAGCTACGTTTCTTGCATATAGATAAACATGACAACCAGTCCCCGCTCCACACCACTACCTTGAAGTTCCTACAAGAAAGAGACCCACCAGAAGAAGGAGAGCCTTGCTGACCCAGTTCATCTCTGACTGACGCATTCACTTCTGCAGAAAGTCTCACCCCAGAACATGTCAGAAGCTGCTTGTCAAATTATGGATTACCACCTTTGGCTCAGATGTCCACCCCTGAGCCAGTGAGCTGTGGCAGAAAGAAAAAGGAACCAAGAAAGGGCTGAGGTTTGTGGTACCTAGGACGGGTACCTAAGGCAAGGTCTGTGGAAGGGGACCCATCAGACCTGCTGAGATTTCTAAGTGGCCTGACTTCTGTGGGAGGCATAACCCTATACCCCCTTGCTCCTGACTCCACTCCTAGCCAGCTCCCTCTGTACCACATCAAGTGTCAGCCCCTCTGTGGCACCTCCCACCAGGGCCTTTGATCATTGGTACACTCCTCAGGTGAGGCCTTTTCCTAATACTCCTGCTGCTTCAGGAGTCCATTCTTCTACTGCCTCTGGGCTATTACCACAGCGTCAGGTTGGATGCCCGTTCTTCACCAAAGGCCATGACAACAAGTCATCTTCCCTCACCGCCTGAGCAGAGCATATTCTGCCCCATCCTATTCAGAATTTGTCACAGAACCACAAATATTTCAGATTTCCAGCATGAGATCTGTTTTCATTCCAATTTACATATTAGCCTACACATTTAGTCAAAAATTATTTTGGGGCCTCAACTGCATGGCAGCAAAATTTTTCAAGGGCAAGCATTAAAAAGTGGCCCTTCTAAATTGGGAAACCAGTGTCCTGGCTCCCAGGAGAACCAGTAAGACAGGGAACTCAAAAAGCACCCAGGTTGCTTAATAGTCAGGTTAAAACCATGTTTACACAGCAATTCATCTCATCACAGAGGGCTGCCTGCCCAAGTTAGGTTATACCAAAATTGTCCAGTCACAGTCAGGTAATAAGCCTGGAAGAATGAGCTACAAGGGGGGATGGGGGGGCAGGTAATCAGAACAGCTTGTCTCTCAATGCAATACACAGATGAAGTGTTATAGGATTATACACCTGACACCTACATAAATTTATTAACCAACATCATCCTGATAAATAACATCAAAGCCAAAATAAAAATAAAACAGTTTGTCTCTAACTGTGGAAAAACAGTGAGGTCAGTCAATATCCAACCTGGATACAAGAGCAGCTTAATGATCACAACATCGCCAATTCCACCTTTTTCCTGCAGCTCATGGCACACTTTGAAACTGTCATGTAGACATTGCCCTTGTGTCCCCAGAACAAGAAGAAAGGCATTGTCTCATTATAGTAAACCAGGCCAGGGAGAGAAAACAGGGAAGCAAAGCATTTCCAACATCTGCCCCTCCCCATGGCTGCAGGAGTGCTCCTTAAGCTAAGACCTCAGAAGCAGTAACTGTAGCAGTGTCGTGTGCACAGCGATGCTCCCAGGGACAGACGAATCTCTGGGCATGAGACCAATCATATTACAGCTTCCATGAGGGCAGGGGAGTGGGGCAAATGGCTCTTTTGTTCCTCTGTGTTGACAACTTCAGGTCACCTTGAGCCAACAGCAGCTTGATAACAGGTCTGCTATACCTCAGGGCCATATACTTGGATTAGTCTGCAGCCAAGCTTGCAGCCTTCCCAGGGCTTTGAGAACTGCATGCAGGCTCAGAGCAGGTCCTCAAAGTGTGGTTCTCTCAGGAGCAGCGGCACCACCACCTGGGATTCTCAGGCGGCACCCAGGCCTAGTGACTCAGAATCCACACATTAACACAATTCCTCAGTGACACGTTTTCACAGTAAAGTTTGAGAGCACTGCTGTGCTTTGTAGGCTGAGGCTGAGAAACATTGAGTGAAGGAGGAGGAAGGACAAAGGAAAAGGCAGCAAGAGAAACAGAGAGAGAAGAGCCAGACACAAAATCACATTTCTTCTCAGAAGGGCTATGAGAATATAAAACTTGCTTTCCATCAGATGCTGTATCTCAGAAATCTCCATTTTTGATCAGTGTGTTCCTGAGTCTTTGTGTGAATTTGATAAGCTAGGATTTTTAGGCAGTGATCAAAATATTATACCACATTCCTGGAAGTCAAATAGGAGCAAGTAAAAAAATGACGACTCTTGAGAAATTGATAAACAGAACAAACCAGGAACAGATTTCCAATCTAGGGAGCCTGTTCAAGTCACCCACATTTTGCCACCTCAGGCAGCTCTAGCACTGTCCCCCATTGCCTCGCTGACCCTGAGTGGGGCCCAGCCCTGATTCCTTCACATAGGAGCTGAGGGTACATAGATCACCACCCTCCAGAAAAACAATCAATGAATCATAATCAAGAACGTACTCTCCACTTTGCCCCTCACAATTGAGATTAAATATAAAGATGTTTCTTTCCTTAGTAAGACAACCATTTGAAGACATTCTCAATCATTCATTTTAAGTTTTAAGGGAGGCAAGCAATATTAAAGGAGGTGAACATCTTGTTTCTTTGATCTCATGAATCCAAGGTAACTCCTGATATCTTCAAGTGAATATCAACCATGGAAGTCTTGGCTAACCACCAAGCTGGAAAGTGTCCCAGCAGTCACTAAGCCTGTGCAGCCTTAGGTACAACCTGGTTTTCAGAGGCAAGCGAGAAGCTGATGACGAGGACAGGATGCAGTGTCAAGTCTGTGAAGAAGCTAGTGAGGGTTACACAGAGGAAAGGTAGGTATTCATATTCATGCTCCTCGGCACTGTACCCACCCACAGTCATGTCATAGGTGAATGGTAATCATGTCCAGAGTAAAGAGGGGCCACCTGCACATGTAAACAGCAAAAAGTGTCTGTCCTGCTGGCGGAGACAGATGGAAGAACATGGATCTTTGGAAGTCAGATTTATGCATGATTCTTATTTTATTCCTTGTGGGTTTAAAAAAATTTTTTTCATAAGAAATATGTTATTTTTGTAATCAGATTTAAAATGAGGACTACTTTTAAATGCATAGGGATTTGATCCAGAGAAACTGGAAGTAAGCCTATTCCCCATCACCTCTCAGCTTTGTAACTTTGGGGAAATCATTAAATCCTTCTAAGCTCCAGTTTCCTCAATTTACAATTACTATTTTAATAACTATTGCCTTACCAACTATCTGGAGGTTTTGGGAGACTCAAATAAGATAATGAATATTTATTAAAATTAACTAAAAATT
>VMDR010024007.1:0-15272 GCA_007922815.1 Macrotus californicus | reverse complement strand
TTAAAATATGGTTATCAATAGTCTTAAAATCCTTCTGGAAATTATCTTTTTACTAATTCTACTAGCTTCTTTAAGATGATTTTAGTCCTCATTTTTTTCTCAGTTTAAATTATTTGCTCAGCTCAGACACCTAAGTTTCTGAGACTTTTCTCTCCCTCTGATCTTTTAAGGGACTCAAAGTCTTTTGATTTTTTGAACTTCCTTACTAGTGACAGGCCTATGGCAGCGTGGATTATCTACCTTCCTACTTAAAAGAAAATATATCAAGAGCCAGGAATTTGGGGAGGCATATAGGAATTCTGTTTAAAAAAATTTTATAAGCTATGTAGCATAACTATATTTTGAGAAATTATTTTAAACTTTATAATTTCATCTTTCCTGTCATATGTGGTTAGTGAAATATTTTAAAATTTTATTTGACCTCAAATACTCATTAGGAATGCAACGTGTTACTGTTTTTACGAGAAAATGTAGACTGCTTCATAATAATCTACTATAAAAATAGGAACTGATAATCAATAAGCCAATTAACAATTTATTGAGCATTTGCTATGTAAAGACTATGATTGTGCTAGATGCTGAAGAGAATACTAGTTTAAATGTATATAGCAGTCCTGGCTGGTGTGGCTCAGTGGATTGAGCATCAGCCTGCGAACCAAAAGGTCGCCAGTCAGGGCACATGCCTCGGTTGCAGGCCAGGTCCCAGGGCATGCAAAAGGCCACTAGTCATGTTTCTATCCCTCTCTTTCTCCCTCCCCTCTCTCTAAAAATAAATAAATAAAGTCTTTTTAAATGAGTAGTGGACTTGAGTAGAAAAAAAATGTACATAGCAGTCTCTGCCACCAAGAAACTTGTAGACAAATTGAGGAAATAGAATAATCCAGTGTAGCCTGTGATAATAACATGGTAGTCTTTTATTTCTCATCTTACCTTGACTCTGTCATATATGGCTTCCTGAGCCTTGGTTCTCTGATCCTCAAAGGAGGAAAAGAAAATAGCTGGGGTAAATCTGAAACACAGCCAGCTTCTCAGGGAGTTCTCTGGACTAGATATGAACTTGTTTTAGGCCAGTCTCACCTTGACCCAGACCTCTGGATCAAGCTAGTACAAGACTAGAGCTGATTTGGGTGCATTTATTTCACAGTAGTTGCCTTAGCAGGCACTAAATTTAAAAATTGTAATCTTATCCACAGAATAAGGTATTTGCAAATCATATATCTGATAAGGGAGTAACATCCTGAATATATAAAGAACTCCTACAACTCAACAACAACAAAAAAATCAACAACCCAATTCAAAATGGGCCAAGGACTTCTCTATTTTGAAGAAATGCCTATTTCTTAAAAAAAAAAAAAGTGCACAAATGTCCCATTTCACCCCCAGAATGACTATTGTAAAAAGAAAGGAAAAAAGAAAACAACAATTATTGGTGTATTACTTGTGAGAATAAAAAATAGTATAACCATCATGGAAAAGTTTGGCAGTTCCTCAAAAAGTTAAACTTAGAATTAGCATATGATACAATCATTCCACTTTTAGGTATGTACCCAAAGAATTGAAAACAAGGACTCTAACAGATATTTGTACACTCGTGTTCATAGCAGCAGTATTCAAAATAGCCCCAAATTGGAAACAATCCAAATTCCACTAAAAGATGAAGGGATAAATAAAATGTAATATGACATACTATGGAACCTTCATCTTGAGAAAAGAGTGAAATTCTGATACATGTGGCAACACGAATGAACTTGAGGACATGATGTTAAATGAAATAAACCAGCCACTACAGAACAGATATACTGTATGATTCCACTTATATGAAGTAACTAGGGTATGTAATTTCAAAGAGACAGAAAGTATAATAAAGGTTACTAGGGGCTGGGAGAAGGGGAGAAAGAGGAATTATCATTTAATGGCTACAGAGGTCCAGTTTAGGATGATGAAAAAGTTCTAGAAATGAATATCAGTGATGACTGCATAACATTGTGAATATGCTTAATTACAATGAATTTCACACCTAAAAATGGTTAAATGGCAAACTTTGTGTTATATGTATTTTACTACAATTTAAAAATATCTTTAGCCCTGGCTGGTGGCCAGGAGCTAAATTAGCCAAGCCGTGGCTCAGTGGATTGACTGCTGGACTGTGAACCAAAGGGTGAGCGGTTCAATTCTCAGTCAAGGCACATGCCTGGGTTGCGGGCCTGGTCCCAGTAGGAGGCGCTCTAGAGGCAACCGCACATTGACACTTTTTTTCTCTCTCTCCCTCCCTTCCCCTCTCTAAAAATAAATAAATAAAATCTTTTAAAAATATATCTTTAAAAATTAGCACAGATTAAAAAAACCTGCCATCTCCAGCAGATATGTCAATCGTTGTCTTCTCACTCATTTTCCATTTTTAGCGAACTTGTTCTTTCCATGCCCCCTAGAAAGAGGGCAACGTGACACAAACTAGACCAGTGAGATTCCTTCTCCCAGCAATTTGGAGTTGAGAAGCTGAGAGAATGAGGCAGTCAGTAAATGGTGGGTCCTTGAACAAAAAGGTACTGCAGAGACTAGGACACAGTGGATCAAAACCATGTGCAAGCTAAAGCTTGGTGGATGCACAGAAACTCATTTGCATGGAAAATGGAGACAACAGACCATGCAGACCTATGAGAGGCAGAGAAAGGAGCTTAATTTACCACTTTATAGGTTGTTCTGTTCTGAGCTGGTTGTGTTTATTTTTACGTGGTAGTATTTGTTTTATACTTCTTTGATATCATGAATCCATTCACTTATCTCCATTACCATTGCTATTACCCCAGACTACAGCCTCATCATCTTTCACCTGGATTGTTCCAACAGCCTGCTCATTGGTGTCCTTGCATCTACTCTTGCCCAACCCATTTGCCATATCATAGTCAGAGTGATCGTTAGAAACATGAATCAGAGCATGTTACATCTCTGCTTAAAATCCTTAATGGCCTCAATTGCTTTAAAATGAAATCTAAGCTTCCTTATACAACAACTTCATATTGAGCCCTTGACTTCCTCTCTAATCACATTATATATCATTCCCCTCCACACTCATTGTCTTCAACTACTATAGTTTTGTGGGTTTCGGGGAGAGGGGTTTGTTCGTATTTTGTGTGTGTGTGTGTGTGTGTGTGTGTGTGTGTTTGGTGCTGTAGTCTACTTTCCCACCTGGAATACATTTCACTAGTTTTGAACGGTTTTTTTTGTTTTGTTTTTCAGGTCTTTGTTCATGTCACAACTCAAAGAGATGTTTGTTACTTTAACACAATGGTTCTCAGTTGGGAGTATTTCCTCCCTCTCCCCCCACCAAGAGAGTTGGTAATGTCTAAATACATTTTTTTTTAAATTTTTTAAAATAAATACATTTTTGATTGTCACAACAAGAGGGGTTATATGTAACTGGCATCTAGTGGATAGAGGCCAGAGATGCTACTAAACATCCTACAAAGCACAGGGCCACCCCCTGCAAGAAAAATTATCTAGTTCAAAATGACAAGAGTACAGAGATTGAGAAATCCTACAGATAACACTTGAAATAACACCTATGAAAGGGGACCCAAAAACCAGAATTATGTTCTGGAGGGCGAGTCCCTTGTAGTACTGGCTTCCCCCACTAGGTGAGTGTTCTAGGGACCCATCTATGTCAGTGGACCAGCTGGTGTTGCTGTGAGAGGCTGTGCTTGGCTTCGGTGAATTTTTTGGGGAAACCTCAACACATTTTCCCATTTCATGATGGGTGATTTATGAGTGCACCTGCCCACCCCACGATGAGTACTGAGCAGTTTTTTGACCAAAAACTGAATGACAACTGTACCTTACCCTCCTTACTCACCCAGTCTGGCCTGGAGTGACTTTTTTCTTTGTTTCCTCGATGAAAAAAGTCCTTGAAAGGAAATGTTTTGCTGAGGTGGAAGAGGTGAAACAAAAAATGGCAGAAGCACTGAAAGGCATCAAAATCAACAACTTCAAAAACTGTTTTGAGCAGTGGGAAAAATGTCTTGATAGGTGTATTGCATCAAGTGGAGAGTACTCTAAAGGTGACTGAAGTTTAAACAGGTAAGAATAGATATACAATTTTTTATAAAGAAATTCTAGGGTTTGGGGGTCTCCCTTTATATTTTAAATGGCTCTATTTTATTGCCTTATTTATTTCCTTCACAACAGTTGTCTCAATCTGAATTTATTTATTTCTTTGTTGATTCTCTGCATGTCCTACTGAAACATTAGCTCCATGAAGTCAAGATCCTAATTTGCCTGGTTCACTACTGATTAATGAATGAATGAATTTTGTGCACTTGTAACTACTCAATACTATACTTTTCCCACTAACTTAAAGTTTCATAATGTAAATTAATCTATTTCATTTCCAACAAAGCATCTACTTTTGTTCATTACTTCAACCAATATTTCTCAAGCACTATGTGCCAAGCAATGAGCTAGATGCCCGGTGTGTAACAGGGAATAAGACATGTCCCATGGTGTCAAAAAGCTTATAAATCACGGGTTGGTTGGGGAGGGTTACATGTAAATGAAAAGGCTATTACAATCTGAAATGCTATGGGGAATCAAGGAGAACATACAAAGGACTTAATCCCTTCTGTGAGGGTATGGGGGAATGAAAGATGCACACAAAAACTCCAAATACCAGCACACAAATAAGAAAAGCAAGATCTCTACTAGCTGTGGAAATCAGAGGCGGCTTTGTGGAAGGGGTGCTATTTGATATGAGATGTATAAGAAAACAGATGAGGATCTGATAAAATAGGAGGAAATGGAGGGAAGGGGAGAGGACATTCTAGGCAAAGAGAACAGCAAGAGCCAAGGCACAAAAGTGTGTGTGCCAGGAACAAGTAGCCGTGCTTGGCTATAGCACAGGAGACCAGTGAGAGCATAAGCTGGAAAGGGACACCGGGTCCAAACTGGGTCAGTTGAATATGAATACAAATGACCCAAATCTTGCCCACATTCCCTATAATTTAGAGCAGCATTTCCCTCATGCACACTGGGAAAAGGAAGCTTAGAGAAATCTGGTGACTCACAAGAAACTTATTTCTTTGACTGTCAGGATTTTAGAGAGGTTCCTGGCTTACCATACCTCTCAGGAGCACAGGTGATGATTCACATGAAGGGACAGAGCTCCTGATATATAACAGGGACACTTCCTGTCTCAGGGTGTGCACAAACAATGCATTGCTAGATTTTATCTTACTTGGTGGGATGGATAATATGACTCAAAAAAGGAGTACTTTTCCTTTCATTCCAAAGTATGATAGGAATGGGTGTACACTAATGAGGACGAGGAAGCTGAAGAGGGACCAAATAATAGAGAGAACAGGTCAGTTTGAGAAACAAGCTATGTTGAAGTATTTATTTGCAAAATCCCAGTTGCCATAGCAATTGGATGCTGCTCTTTCCACTGTTCTCCATTTTATCCTTTGCATGGTCTTTAGAGAAGTTATTTCCTAGGCAGGTGTAGTCCGTGCTGTTTATCTTGAAGATTTTGGAAGACCTCTTCTCATCTGCTTTTCTTTTTCCCTTTTGCAGTCCAAATCCAGCCACTCATCTGGGAAGTACTGGATGGTGCTGGCCATTTCACAGGGGCAGGATCTGAGGATCAGAGGAGTGTTACCAAGCCAGATCCAAGTTAAAATGCTCAGCTGCTGCCTTCTCTAGCATCCTAGCATATAAATAAGTAATAAGTATAGGAATTAAGTACAATGTAGGATGGCTTAAAAAATTACAGGTTACAGGATAGTGAAAATTGCCTGAAACCCGAGGTGAGACTTACCCCCTAATTAGAGGGACAATACTGATCATGAGTATCACACTATTTTATTCCACTAGATCCTCACAACAACGCTACAAGCCAATCAAAGCTAATATTTCCTGAGCACTTACTTTGTGCCGGATTCTTTTTGGAGCCTGTGTTAGCTCATCTAAGCTCTCACAACAACTCTTACTGCATATAATTATCTTTATTTCAAAATCAAGGCAAGAACATTGAGTTGACAATTATTAAATACATACTTTGTGCCAAGGCATTGTATTAAGTATTTGACATACATTTCCCATGGTAAACCTCTGAAGGAGGTCTGTATTTCATTGAGTATCAAAAGTTAAATAGCTTGCCCAAGTCTACATAGCTAAGAAGAGGAAGAAGCAAGATTCACAGTTAGGCTTTCTTATTCGAAAGCTCAGGAGCTTAATCATTCCAAAAATTGAAGGAGGAATTCAGAGTTTAAGAGACACCCCCAAATCTACACAACCAGCAAGTCGTAGACTGATACCTTAACCAAGGTCTCTCAGGTGCAGATGAATCACGTGGCAGATCTTGGCAAATGCAGATTTTGATTCAGTATGGCTAGGGTGGGGCTTGAAACGCTCTATTTCTGTTGTGATCCCAGAAGATGTTGGTAGATCACACCTTGAATAGCAAGGCTCTAGTTTAAGTGGTGTGATTTATTTTAATTTAAAAATTATGGATACAAATATTTAGAAAAAAACCTAACACATTAAACTATAAGTATTTATATTTACCTTATTATTTAAAAATTGTCATGAGGGTTTGCTTCCTCCAAACTATAATCTCCACTGGCTTGTCAGAGCACCCAACATTTTTTAAAAATATATTTTTATTTATTTATTTTTAGAGAGAAAGGAAAGGAAGGAGGGAGAGAAACATCAATGTGTGGTTGCCTCTTGCATGCCCCCTACTGGGGACTTGGCCCTCAACCCAGGCATGTGCCCTGACAGGGAATCAAATCTGTGACCCTTTGGTTCATAGACCTACGCTCAATCCACTGAGCTACACCAGCCAGGGCAGCATCCAACATTTTTCACTCTTATAGTCCTCTTTTGGATTAAAATATCCTTATCTGAAAGTTTTATTTAAAGGTAAATATATGGGCCTGCACGACTACCTGGCTGCCTCCTTGCTTGCCTTCCTGTCCTCCTGACTCCCTCTCTTCCTGAATAGTTCAGTCCAGAAACCATGAGGTGGGGCTGAGCAAGGTAGGTGTCCACAGGGAAGGGGGGATGAAGAGCAGTGTCAACTGGGTACGGGTTGTGGGAGTGCGAGTGGGGTGAGGAGAGCGCCTGCCTGGGGAGGAGGCATCACAGATACAGGCAATCAATCACTTTGGAGAATAGGGAGGAACTGATTCACTATGGAAATATTGAGGATATCTTCACTGTGGGAGTGACACATAGGGAAAGGGAGAAGATCACTAATGGCCCGTTAATGTCATACTAAAATTGGAATTATCAGTGTGAACTCATGGTTTAAAGTATATAGAGGTAGCTCTCCCCACCGCCCAGCACCGGTACTCTCAGCAACAGTCACCTGCTTCAGTGATCATCATGCCTAACGGCATATAAGAACACCCCACCACCATCCCCTCCAAACACCTCGTCAAAGCTCTTCATCTCAGCCACCGTCCAGAGCAGTACCAGGTCTTCCCAGGACACCTACCTGGACAGCCAGGACCACTAGAGCAAAGTTATCACCAAGTCAATTGGGCCTAAGCAATTTGTGGGACACCATGGAGAGCAGTGCCTGACCACCTACTGTGACATGGGACAGAGTCACCCCAGCCTCCAAGGCCCCAAAACCACTCCCAAAACCTGAAGCTCTGAAGAGTGGACAAGGGATACTGACCAGCTCTGAAGCCCACCCTGAGGCCATCCCCAAAAGGAAACTGTCATCTATAGCAGTGATTTTCAAACTTTTTCATCTGATGGCATACATAAACTAATTACTAAAATTCTGCAGCATACCAAAAAATATATATTTTTGCCAATCTGACAAGACATAGGTATAATTTTGATTCACTTACACCAGGTGGCTATTATATGTTGGTTGTTGTCATTTTTTTAAAATTTGACAATCAGAGGGAAAAGAGGTCAGTGTCCCTGACTAAATAGTCAGGTACTGCATGTTTTAAAAAGTCCTGCTGCACACTAGCTGAAAATCACTGATTTCGAGGAATATAAGTTGACTGCATTCAGCCAGTGCCAAAAGAGGAGCCCAGTCCCACTATCAAATTCCAGTCCACTGGGGTTTGGGTAGAGCACAACTGGGGAAATAGCATTCCCTTTCACAGCATGTCCTCCTGATGGGACACCAACTCAGATACCCAGGATGACTATGACCTGAGCTATAAGTCATCCAAGAGGAGCCTTTCAGACTGTACCCTCCACCCCAACTCTATCAGCATGGCTGCCCCCTGGACTGCCCAGATCAAGCACTACCTCTCCTGTGGAAACAACAGTGACCCTGCCCTAGAGGCATTGTTGCTGTCCCCACCTGACCCCTGGCTTGAGATCTCCTCCAGCTTCCCAGCAGAGCCAGCACAGCCCGGATCCTGTGGGCAGATGGCTACTGGTTCTTAGAGCTACTGCAGGCAGAAACAAAGCAGCTGAAAACGGGTCCTGCCAGATGGACAAGGAGACCAAAGAGAACAACCTCTCTGAAGAAGTCTTAGGAAACATCTTCAGTGCTGTGGGCAGTGTCCCAGAAATTCCAGCAGTTCCAGAACCTCCATGAGCAAAATTTGAACCCTGATGCCAACCCATGTTCAACAGCCTAGGACCTGGCAGGATTCTGGGACCTGCTACAGCTGTCCATCAAGGACATCAGCATGAAGTTTGATAAACTCTACCACCTCAAGCCCAATAACTGGAAGCTAGCGGAGACCCCTGAGAAGAGGAGGGAAGAAAAGGAACCACCCCTTCTGGTCCCAAAGAAGCCTACCAAATCCAAGGCAGCAGTGAGACGCTGTAGGTCCTCTGACGCTAGGGACAAGCAGCATCAGGAAGTCTGCAAGACACTCCTTGCAGCCAAGCAGGCAGCTTCTGTGAGGCAGAATTCAGTCACAGGGAGTGTGGACAGCACTGAGGCTTATGTCCCCCAGTCCCAGACCCAGCTCTGAGACCAGGAAGCAGGAAGCAAACAATTTTAAGTCACTAAACACACACACGCGCAAACTAAATGCAAATGGAACAAAAATTTTCTCAGCCTTTAGTATGGTTATTCTATCTATAGACCCCGAAACAACTTTCAAACTGGCACATTCGACTCACAATTTAGCTTTTTGGGGGTCCCTCCCAGGTTTAGATTATGTAGACTTCACACAAAAAAGACAACAGTAATCAAAACTATAAAACTCCCTGGCCACAGTGGACTAGATAGACCTGGGCAACTCCCCGGCCCAACTCCCACCCTGCAGTCTTTTACTTGTTCTATCTAATGAAAGCTTAAACTAGCTTGTTTACAAGACGATGACAGTCCACGGGCCTGTCAGGGGGCCTTGAGCCCCTGCCGGGTCCTTCCTTCTTTTCCCAGCTATCCCTGCTCTGACGTTAGAGTTTTCATTCTTCCGTTTCTCTTTTCCCTTCAGAGCTCACACAGGGGTCACCATCCTGGTTGGAAGTTCTCTGGTTCTCAGCTACCCTCGTGGTTGAGAGCTCAGAGGACAGAGCGATGGACACACATCCCTGCCCGGGGAAGTGCTCACACACAGTCCCACAGGTACACACACACAGGTGTGCGTTCCTCTCAGCAGCAGTCCTCACCCTGTGATCCACCAGCCCTAGGCACAGTCGTAGGTGACGCACCTCCCTGAGATGGGGTGGGTTTAAGTCTTTGGGGGCAAGATGAGACAAAAGCCATCAGACTCCAGCCTTTTTCTTTTCTCCAGCCCCTTCTTCCTCAGCAAAAAGTATGACTCAGAGTGACATGGAGGGGACACTCTAGGGAGGGACCCCTTTCGTGTCCCTGGCTGATCCCGTGTACAGTACCTGAGGGCAGTGTGCTGTGTCTGCAGTGTGTGGATATGCACATAGATCTTACAGTGCATATTTAACCAAGTCCTGTCTGCTTACCCATGCCCACCAGCACCACCACTGGCTCTTGGGGCACTCAGCACTCGGCAGGTGTGTGAAGAGCATATATTTTTACATGTATTAATACCATATCTAGGTGTGTGTACAAGTATGTAACCTGCCCCCCTTTTTATTTTTGGTCTCCCATCCCCTACTGCCCACCCTCCATCCCTGGCTATGGACTTATCTGCCCAGCCTCTGAGTTTTCTGTTGTTCTATTTTTTTAATTATTATTTTTAATTCTCACTCCAGGATATGTTTATTGATTTTAGAGAGAGAGAAGGTGGGGGAGAGAGAAAGAAACATTGATGTGAGAAACATCAATTGGTTGCCTCCTGGATGCACCTGACCAGGGATTGAACCGTAAGTATGTGCCTTGATGGGGAATTGAATCCACAGCCTTTTGGTGTGAGGGATGATGCTCCAATCAACTGAGCCACACTGTCTCATTTCTTTACCTCAAGCATCCTTCTCTCTCCCTTGTCCCCCAGCCCTACTCTCAGGGTGTCATGAGCCCTGACCTTCAATGTCCCAGGCCTGCAGGGCAGGGTAAGCAGAGCAACAGGAGGGCATGGCCCAGCCTGCAGCGAGCTCAGTGCAGGAGGGCTGCTCTCTACTGTATGTAAACTACAGTACTGAGGACAGCCAGGTGTCTGGCACTTGTTGCAGGGGGCCCCAGGTAAAACAAGGGCCAGCTCTGGGATCCCATTTCAGCTTGGCTGCTGTCTGTGACCTTGGGCAAGTAAGTTGACCTCTGTGTGCCTCAACTTCCTCCTTTGTAAAACAGGGACAGTCCCTGCCCCTCCTTACACCACAAGGTATGTTGTGAGAATAAATGAGGTAATGTGTTAAATGAATAAATAGAGATAGAAATAAAAATAAATATAGATATAAATGTATGTGTGTGTACACACACATATACATAATAATATATATTGTACACAACATACTCATATATATATGTGCATGTGTGTGTGTGTATGTATTATACACACACACACACACACACACACACACACACACACACACACACATACATATATAAATTAGCCTTCTTGGCTCTTGGTTTCCTGGCCTCTTGACTGTTTGGCCTTTGGCTTCTTGGGCTTTCTTGCTTTGCCCCTCACAGGCAGGAGGAGCAGACACTGGGACCGCTCAGGGCTTAGGCCTGGCATGGTGGGAAACCAGCTCCCCAGAGGCAGGGTCTCACATTGGGACACATGCCCTGCCAGGCTCCAACCCTTGGGATGCTATGGCCCAGGGCAGCCTGGCACATGGGTGCTGGACTGCTTCCACTCTTGCTCTGAGAGCAGCACATGGAGGCATGAGCTGGGAAGTTCCTCGCAGACAGGGTTTCCTCTGCATGACTGTCTGGAGTGGTCAGGCAGTGCTCCCCAGACCCTGAGAGAGAGAGAGAGAGCTGCTGCGAGGTGACGGCGATTCTGGAACCAGAGAGAAAGTCTGGAGCTGGAGAGACAGAGGCCCATTTGAGTAACAACCTTGGGCTACAGATCAACATATTTTTAACACCACATAAAATAAAGAGCTCTGTGAAATTAAAAAAAATAACAACTTTCCTAGTTTTCCAGTCCAGATAGCGGCATAGGTAAACATGGCTCGCCTCCTCGCACAACCACATCAAAATTACAACTAAAATATAGAACAACCATCACTCAGAACCATCAGAAATCTAGTTGAATGGAAGTCTGACAACTATGGAATTAGAGAGATCGCATCCATCCAGACTGGTAGGAGGACACAGACATGGAACGGGCTGGTCCCACATCCAGGTGTGGTGGATAAAAATTTGGGATGGATATCTCGGGAACAAGGAGTCCCAGACCATACCAGGCCCCCAGCCCAGAGTTCCAGTGCTAGGAAGATAAGTCCCCATAACTTCTGGCTACAAAAACCAACAGGGATTGAGTCTGTGGGAGAAATTTTCTGGAATCCCAAGCAGTTCCTCTTAAAGAACCCACACGTGGACTTACTTAGACTCACTTCCTCTGAGCTCCAGCACCAGGGTAGCAGCTTGAAAGGCACCAGTGGCCCACGGGGGTAACTGAACTGTCTGGCATCAGGGCAAGAGCTGGGGGACAGCTTTCTCCCAGAAAGAAAGGCAGGCAATCTATTAGATGCAGAGTTCAAAACACTGGTTATAAGGATGCTCAAGAAACATAGTGAGGACTTCAGCAGCATAAAAAAGATCCAGTCAGAAATGAAGGATACACTAATTAAAATAAAGAACAATTTACAGGGAAACGACAGTGGAGTGGTTGAAGCCGAGAATCAAATCAATGATTTGGAACAGGAGGAAGCAAAAAACAAATAATCAGAACAAGAATTTTGCTCATAGACACGCCTCTTGGAGGCTTGGTCCTTTCTTCTTCGGCAGTCAGCCAAGGCTGTGGCTAGGCTGGGCCTGGGGCTGGGGCCAGAAACAAGAGTACAAAGTCAAGAGTCTATGAGGGGAAAAGATGTTTTTATCATTCAAACTGTTTCAAAGGACATGAACACCTCCATCACAGAGTTCTTGATTATGGCATATGCGTGTAAGATCTCTTGTGCCAAAAGCATTATTGGCATGATTCCCTACTTCCCTTACAGCAAACAGTGCAAGATGAGAAAAAGAGCTCCATTGTTTCTAAGTTGCTGGCTTCAATGATGTGCAAAGCTGGTCTAACTCATTTTATTACTATGGATTTACACCAGAAGGGAATTCAGGGCTTCTTCAATATTCCCTGTTGATAATTTAAGAGCACCTCCTTTCTTATCACAGTATATTCAAGAAGAGATCCTGGATTACAGGAAGGCGGAGATCTAGCCAAGTATCCAGCCTCAGCAAAGAGGGCACAGTTGTTTGTGGAGTGCCTAAGGCTGGGCATTGTGGTGATTCACGGAGGACCTCAGGATGCCAAGTCAGACTTGGTGGGTGGACAGTATTCCCCGCCCACGGTCAGGAGTGTGGCTGCCATCCACCCCAGCCTGGAGATCCCCCTGCTGATTCCTAAAGAAAAGCCCCCAATCACAGTGGTGTGCAATGCGGGAGGGAGGATTGCCATCATTATGGATGACATCATCGGTGATGTTGACAGCTTTCTGGCTACAGCAGAGACCCTGAAGGAAAGAGGTGCATACCAGATCTCTGTGATGGTGACTCATAGCTTGCTATCTTCAGATGCTCCCTGACTGATTGAGGAGTCTGCCATTGATGAAGGTGGTGGTTACCAATACAATTTCACATGAAATCCAGAAGTTCTAGTGCCCCCAAATTAAAACAGTGGATATCAACATGATCCTTTCAGAAACCATCCATCGGATTAAAAATGGGGACTCCACATCCTACCTTTTCAGAACCATAGGCTTAGATTACTGAAGAGCTTTCCTTTCTGAAACTTCCAAGGGCCAATCTGGAAACATGAGAAGGAATACTGGAGAGACCATGCCTGATTTTATGTATTTCCCAGGGGTCATGTATGTTTTGTTCCTTTCTTGTTAATTACTATGAAGATAGACCAACTTTTTATGCTGATTGGGGTATCTGTGAGGTTTTGGGGCAATTTTTATAAGAACAAACAAACAAAAAAACTATGGCTCTGGCTGATGTGGCTCAGTAGCTGAGTGCTGGCCTGTGAACCAAAGGGTCACTGGTTTGATTCCCAGTCAGGGCACATGCCTGGGTTGCGGGCCAGATCCCCGGTTGGGGAGTGCAAGAGGCAACCACACATTGATGTTTCTCTCCCTCTCTTTCTCCCTCCCTTCCCATTCTCTAAAAAATACATACATAAAATCTTTAAAAAACAAAAAGCTATGTTCTCCTCTTAAATAAGTTAAGACCTTATTGTTTTTAGTTTAAATATTTAAAATAACTTAGAATGAGATTTTTCAAGTTGCAAATAGCCTTTTTCCAAAATCGGTGGAATCCAAATGCTTACAAAATTTAATAAAATAAAATAAAATGGTCTACTGTATGGTACCTGCAATTGAAAAGCCAAAAAATCTATACTGTTGAATCCAGGCAATGACATTTTTAGAAATGCTTTTATAGACAAGCATATGAACTATGTGACCATTATTTATTTTCTGCAACAAAAGAAGGAATAAAAACTTACTGTGTTTGTGTGTGATTTTTTACACTTCGTGTTTTGTCAATTGTTTTATAACTAAAATAAAATGAAAGTAAAAAAAAAGGGGAAGAAGAAGAAAAAAGAGTCCAAAAAGATGAAGCCAGTATAAGTAGCCTCTGGGGCAACTTCAAGCAGTCCAACATTCACATCATAGGAGTGTGGGAAGGAGAAGAGAAAAAGCAAGAAATTGGAAATCTATTTGAAAAAATAACGAAAGAAAACTTCCCTAATTTGGTGAAGGAAATAAACATGCAAGACCAGGAAGCACACAGAGTTCCAAGCAAGATGGATGCAAAGAGGCCTATCTCAAGATGTGTCATAATTAAAATACCAAAGGTTAAAGATAAAGAAAAGCTTAAAAGCAGCAAGAGAAAAGCAGTTAGTTATCTACAGGGGAGTTCCCATAAGACTGTCAGCTGATTTCTCAAAAGAAACTTTGCAGGCTAGAAAGGACTGGCAAGAAATATTCAGTCATAAAATGCAGGGACCTACAGCCAAGATTGCTCTACCCAGCAAAGCTATCATTTAGAATCGAAGGGCAGGTAAAGAGCTTCCCAGACAAAAAAAACTAAAGGAGCTCATCATCACCAAACCATTATTATATGAAAAGTTAAAGAGACTTATTTAAGAGAAAGAAGATCAAAACTATGAACAATAAAGTGGCAATAATTACAAATGTATCAACAACTGAATCTAAAAAACAAACTAAGCAAACAAGAACAGAGACAGAATCATGGATATGGAAAATGTTTTGATGGTTGCCAGATGGGAGGGTGTGTGGGAGAATGGGTGAAGAGGTGAGGGGATTAAGAAGTACAAATAGGCAGTTACAGAATAGACATGGAGATGTAAAGTACAGTGTAGGAAAGGGAGTAGCCAAAGAACTACCCACGACCCATGGACATGAACAATGGTGTGGAGATTGCCTGAGGGAGTGGGGGTGCTGGGTGGAGGGGGACAAAAAGGGAAAAATTGGGACAACTGTAATAGCATCATCAATAAAATATAATTAAAAATAAAAATATATTTAAAATTATATATTTATATATCTATATATTTATACTTATTTATCTTTTATATACTATACTTATATAGAGTAAATATAGGTACATAAAACTATATAACTTTTATATTTTCATATATACATATATAAATTCTGTACACATGTATTATTTGTATATATGTATATATAGAGATATACATAGATGTATGTGTATCTTTTAGCCTGGGACCAGCACACAGGTG
>VMDR010024006.1:0-15271 GCA_007922815.1 Macrotus californicus | reverse complement strand
CTAGTAGTATGTTAATCATGCTTATCATTCCTTCTCCTGCAACATCATTATGCTTTGGGATAGAAAAGGTGGGTGGTGTGTGAATCTCCTTGGGGAAATGAACAGTTGGAATAGACAGGCTTCTCAAGAGATATAATGTTATTTTAATGCAAAATTTCCCAAGTAATAAAAAAGGGCTTGAAAATGGTGAGAATACATGATGCATAAGCAGAATTATTAATAAGAGCCCCGTATCTTTTGCTTCCATAGATCTTTCAAAGTAAGACAAATTGAGGGTTGGCCAGACAGGAGCAACAGGATTAGGGGAATTGAAGGAATGGCTTATGAAGAAAAATTAAAGAAGCTAAATATATATAGTTTGGCCAAGGGACAACTCCGGGGAAATGACATTGCAGACTGCAGAAATGTGAAAGTGGCTGGCTATATGCAGAGCAAGAGATTGCTTAGGTAATGGAATGAAAGCAAGGAGAAGAAAATGATAAACTCAATATCTGGATTCTTCTCTTGATCGTGAAACTAATCAGTTTATAAAAGAGTTATACCAGAATGTACTGTTTGGATCAAAGCAGCAATTTGCAACTGGTGTGCTGCAAGAAGTTTTAAAATATGCGAGTCCTGACTAGTCAGAGGTACTGACCTCTTTTCCCTTAGACTGTCAAAAAAAAAAAAAAAATGAGAACAGCCAACACAACAATAGCCATCTCATGTGAATGAATCAACATTATACCTATTTTTGTCAAGTCAGAAATGTGTGTGTGCGTGTGTGTGTGTGTGTGTGTGTTGGTGTGCCACAGAATTTTAGTAATTAGTTTATCTGTGCCATGAGATAAAAATGATTGAAAATTGCTGAATTAAAGCAAGAGACAGGGTATGGTAGCTTGAAGTTCCTAATAGTTCAGCCAATGCTGAGCAACTTATTGCCAGAAAATACTTCTTACTCATTTTTAACCCCTAGGATTTATACGTTATAAGAACTCCATAGGTACATAAATCGTGCTCATTTTATTTTTTGAGTTCTTTCTTTTCCTTTTCTGCTCGATCCCTCACACCCCCAACCCCAATCTGTCAGCCTGCTCTCTCAGTTTAATGAGAAAAAAATACATCAAAGATTGTATGTCTCTGCTGGTTTATTATTGCATGACCTTGAGCAACTTACTTAAACTTGCTCAGACACATCCAAAAAGTGGGTATTAACCTTACAGGATTGCTGTGATGTTTACATAAGTCATCTTGGCACCTTTTACCTGCTTAAATAGCTATTAAATCCACTTCTCTCTACCATCACTGCTGTTGTCTTGTTTACGTTAGGATTTCCTAAGTGGTTTCCTGGACTCCAGTCTTGCCCATCTTCAGGAGTTTCCACAATGCAATCAGAATCTGATTTGCAGTGCACATCTGATTAAGCCATCTCCTAGCTTAAATCCTCCAAAGGATCCCCTTGCCTTCAGGGTAAAATATCTCCTTAAGATGACATACTTCATGCTAGCATCTGCCTTCTTTCTAGTTCCAACTCATATTATTCCACCCCTCCCAATAATGCTCTAGCCATGCTGACTTGCTTATCAGCATGAGTTCCAAAATTAATTTCCTCTTTTATGCCATAAACATGCTGGTTTCTCTGCTGAGAACCCACTCTCCACTCCAATCTCTCCTTTCTCTTCTGACTTGTTGATAGTCTTTCCAGTAAACCCAGTCCAGATTTTACCTCTTTTCAGACACCCTATTTAAGATCCATGTGCCTCTCCTGTGTGTTTCCATAGCAACAGAGCTTATTATTATCTTACTATTTATTTTACTGTATTATAATTGTCCTTTCATCTCTGCCTCTTCTAATAGACTTTAGGCTTCATTGGAGCAGACACCTAGATTAGTGCCTGCTACATAGTAGGCACTCAACATATTTTTCGAGCAAAAATAATGGATTAATAGATGGATAAATAATAGATGGAAGGGTGAATGGAGTGTAACAAAATACCTGGAATATAAGAGATACCAATTAATGCCAGTTCTCTTCTTTTGCAATGTTGAACTTAAGGAATGCACTTGGCTGTCTCTAATAACCATGGTCTTGAATGAGTTTTACTCAATTATTTATGTGTATTTATATTTATACCATTTAATTCCATCTACCATGTTGGGAAGATACTACAGTCTAGGAGGAGCAGCAGGAGTGGAGGAGACCTGGGATGTGTGTGGGCACATAGCAGAGAGAAATATGTCAATAGAGTAGTCTTGTGGCAATACTTGAAAATACCCTAATATTTTATATGAATATATATATATATATATATATTCATTTTTACAACTAGATGCTTTTTTTGTGAACTCTGATTAAAAGGAGATGGAAATGAGGACAAAAGGGACTGAAATGGGAACACAAGCAGGCATAGGGAAGAGAAAGATCAAAAACACACTTTCCTTTTATGCATTCCTTCGCCCTCTCTGGTGCTTGCCCATAGCCCAACTACATAACCCTAATACACATGGCCACCCCCACTCCCTTGTCTAGAGTTTGCCCTAATTGTTTGGTGCAATGTAGCATCCTAGATGATCGATTGCCAATGCCAAGAGCAGAATGTTAAGATTCATGAAATTGGAGTCCACTCCATTAATAACCTGAACAGGGTTCTCCTTCCTCCTTCCCCTTTGTTTGCTCCTTCTCCAAGTCTCCATTCTTATTCTTTTGTGTATCTGTGTGTAAGGGAGACGAATGAAATTTCAGACGCAGCAATGAATCGCCCCGTAAAAGCACACCTCAGGGTCTTCTGTGTCTCTTTGCAGCAGTGTGATAAATTGCCATCTTTAGAATTAATTGTTACCTTTTCAGGAAGTGTTTACTCATTTTTGTCTCTTTACTGGTTCACTGGTGAACTCCTAAGATAAAGGCAAACTGTCCTTTCCCTTCTCAGGAACTTGCTACAAGGCTACACCACCAACCAGTGGAGCCAGCGGGTAGAAAGGGTGCCTCCGGGCTGCTCTCTGGCATGTGAATTTAGTGCAGATCCAGGCCATATCATCTCAGGTGCCTTTTAATAGACTCATTTCTCTTTTCTTTTGGTTCTGAGATTTAAAAAATCTATGAAATTTACCCCAAACTAGATCCCCTAGGCTTCAGGAAGGAGGAATATTCTTTTAGCAAAGCACTTCTCTCTCTGTCCAATTGCTGTGTTCAAGAGCTGAAAGAAAGTGAGCTATTTCTCATGCACCTCTTTGCAAATGTTACTAAACCTGCTGAGGTTTCCACAGGTAGTTCCGACACACAGAGGTGAGCCTGGTCCTTAACCAATCTTCAGATGTAAGTTGCCTCAGTCTACCTAAAAGATGGCTCTGAAGGGCCCACGGTGAAAATGAGCTTCACCCCTCTTTGTGCTACACTTTTATTGATATCCTATCTTTCTAAGCCACAGAGATGCAGAAAGGTGGCAATATGCTCTTTGTAGCTTGTGCCTGTATTATGGCTATAAATGTAATATAATCAGTGGTTCACAATCAGGGTTGATTCTCACTCCCCCACTCCCTCCCAGGGTGGGTGGCAATGTCTGGAAACATTTCTGGTGGTCACATTGGGGTAGGGAAGCTTGTGGAGGTACCATTGGGATCTAATGAGTAGAAACTACAGATTAGGATTACACATCCTGTAATGTATACCTATTATGGAATATGTAAATCAAGTAAATCCATCCTTCTGTACTCTGGGAGATTCTTAGACAGTATAAGTTCTGACTTTCATCCTCCAAGCATTAAAGAGAAACAACCAACATTTGTTTTTAACTCTGACTATACTGGATGCAAAGCTGTATGGTAACTGCAAACCAATGGCATGGCTGTGTCCTTGAGGGGCTTACAGTCTATTGGAAAACTGAAAATCTTGTAAGACACTAATACAAATGTACCGACATTGAATGGCATCAGCTGTGTTTAAATTCCACACTGAATTTGATGATATAGTGAAGACTGCAAAGGTCTAGGAAGATTTAATGGAGAAAGGGGCCCTTGACCAGAGTCCCCAGATGAATGAATGAGGCAGCAGACAGACTTCATTGATCGTGTTGGATGTGTGGAAGAGGGAAGGGTAGAGAGCCTGGGCTGAGGAAGGGAAGCCCGTGGCCTGCACTCGCTGTCAAACCTTCCAGCATCGCCTGGCAAGGGCCAGCTGCAGAAGTTGGAGGAGACTCTGGGACATCAGAGGAAATGTCTAACTGGTTTTCAAATCTTTCCAGGACTGATCATCAGAATAACTGTTTTTTGTCTTGAAAAATTCGTAAACATAAGATGTGGGCCAAGAAATTTAGAAGTCCTGAGGTACTTGAAGATTGACACATGTCAGAATTTCCGTTTTGCAAAAACAACACAAGGCAGAAATGACACACGGGCTTGGGAGACAGTCTTTGGCACTCCCTTTGTTTCAGATGAGCAGAAGTGGGATTTTAGACATCGACCATCACAGGAGTTTCTTAAGGAAGCCTGTAATCGGGGCGTGACTCGCTTCTTTCCCTTAATCAGGCACGTCCCTGACTGTGCTTCCTCAGCTTTGACTCCCATTGGCTGTTGATGTGAGTGTGGCTTTGCAAAATGGCTATGGGATTAAAGTGGAGACTTGAATTCCATTTCTTACTTTCCGCTAGTAGCCGAATGGCACTGGACAAAACTGCCAGTGTAGAGATTGGGCTGGGCTAGGTCATGTTCAGCTCTAACCTTGCACACTGATTCCCTCCATTGACTTTCCTGTTCCATGCCAAGAGGTTAGAGAAAACATGGCATAGGCAAGGCACGTTTCGTGATCTTTCAGCGAAATGTTGAAATAAGCAATGCCAGCAGCCTTATGTTCTCACTAATGATCTGGTATACCTTATGAATAAACAACACCCATTTTTTGTCACTGGATCTCATTTACAGCATATTTTTAATGTCATAACTCTACAGTGTTTCTTGACAGGGATTCTGGAAGGGGAAAAAGGACAGTGCAGTTGTGCGCTAACATCTGGGTGTCCTTTTGCATGTGGGTATGGCCTGGAGGAAAATTGTTCCACCGCAAGAAGCTAATCTGACTCATATCTCTACCTCGAGGCACTTGCAGAAACTGTCAGATGGTTCCCACAGTGACAAATTTGAGTTCAAGGGAGCTTATGGAAGTAGAGTTAAAACATATTTTAGGGGAAACTTTTACTGTCTTTTCAGGGGAAAGCCTCCTGCAGTATTTTTACCAGCCTTCCCTGTGCCTTTGTAGCTCAGAAGCCAGAGACCGAGGCCAGAGCTTTCTGCTTCTCTTGTTGTCTAGTTTGTTGCTTTTAAAAAGTAAATTTTAATGAAAAGTCAATCATATAATTTAGAGACTTACTTAAGTGCAGGGTTTCAGCAAGAATTTGCTTTAAAATATCACTCTCTGGCTCAGTTTCTGCACCTGAGTGAGCGCTCCCTTGGAAGTGTTCGTGCTGTTTTCTCTTTCATAAAAATGTCATGTTCTGTCTGGATAACAATTTTGATTATAGAACTGCTTCCACATAATTTAATTCTATTATAATAATTCAAGTAGCAGAATTTGTTTTAAATGCTCCATTTGCAACTCTTGGTACACTGACCACAATGTATTAGTTCAATGAAAGAACTAATATGTTGAATCTGAAGTGTACAAAGTTGCTCTTTTAATTGACTAGTGCAAGTTAGTTGCTCAGTGCCAGTGAAGAGTTTGGTAATGACTTAATCTGCATTATCTATTCAGTACAACTATCACTTCCCTGAATACAGTGCCACCAGGTTCCACACATGCGGCGGAGAGCTTGTGTGGGCTGGACCATTATTTCCTGAGTTTATAGATAAGGAAGTCCAAGTGTACGTCACAAAATGTGTTGAAAGTCCAGGGAGGTAAGTGCCTTTTGTATAAACCCTTGTTGAAAAAAATCCTAGGCTTGTAGAATACAAAAAGTTAAATACACAGTAGTTCCCCCCTTACCCATGAGCTACACTTTCTGAGACCCCCAGGAAGTGCCTGAAATGTCACTTGAGTTCACTTTTACTTTCCAGCAAAGAGCAAGGGACAGTGACTGCAGTCACAGGGGAGCAGGGAAGCTTGCATGTCGTTCCAGAAAACGTAGAGGGCACAGCCCCCAGGACTTGTTTGTTCCCAGTCACAGCCCCGTGTACACACGCAGGTGATTAGTGTAAGGAAAACAGTGGCTGGCCTAACCTTTGAGGCCAGGAAACTACTTCAGTCGATGTCACCTCTATTCTGTTTTGTTTTACTTCATCCGCTGTGAATGACCCTTATTTTCTTGTTGCTGTTTTATGGCAATAAAAAAAATAGAGCATCCAATGTGCAAATATTATACTTGTCTCTTTGGCCTGGAGAGAAGCTGCCACAAGAGAAATCCTGGATCAATCGTGTTCACCCAAATCTTAAAGAAAAGGATTGAATTATGAGCAACTCTTATCTCAGCCCCTGACCTAAAGCCAGGATCCTGCTGTCACCTCCCCAGAGTCCTTTGTGGAAGAAGCAAGTTATTTCATAGGAGTGAGAAGTAAATGCTGCAGTTCTATAGGGCCCCCTTTTTTCAGGAAAAATGGACCATTGCCTCTCAAATTGCTGGCCTCAGCTGAGAGCCACCTTCTCCCGGAGGCAAAGTAGTAGTATTTCTTTGAAGCTTTACACAACTCAACCACTACTTTAGGGTAAAACACTTTAGAGCTAGAATAGTCCTGCAGTATGTTAACTGAGTAGGTGTATCTACTACATCTTTAAACTGAGTAGAAAATTAAAAGCAAGAATGACTACATGGAATAGCAGAGTCTTAGTATGCTTGAAATCTAGACCCAAATCAGTCAGTGACCCATGGAGCCCCCTATTCCTTCTGGCAGCCTGAGGAGAGCCTGTGGTGAGCACAGGGATGGAGTTTCGGCATGGAACCAGGCTGGCACTAAGGGTCCACAGGGCCTGTCCCATTCGCATCTGCCGAAAATCTCTCCCCTGCCAGGAAACAGCTCTCTTTCTTCCCCAACTGCTTTCTCTTGTGAGCAGAAGGTCATTGGTGCCCACCGCTTTGAGGGCAGCCCTTTCCACACGCAGTCCCTGCCTTTGAAAGGCACACTGTAACAGAAGACTTTGAACGCGGGGAGAGACTTTTTCATCTTCGCAGGCCCCAGCTGGAACATTGGTTCTCAGTGCAGTACAAGCAGTTTCAAAGTTATCTCCCATGCTGATATGAATGTGATAACACAGAGCGGAGAGGTGCCATAATGATTTCCTTTCAAATGGCTGCCTCGCCATTTATCTTTGCACACTGTCAAAGACTGATATGGCCGGGAGTTAGCAGTGGCCTGGAATAATTAATTGTGCACTGGGGAAGTAAGTTCCTCATTTGTCTCCTGAGAAATTAGTGCAGCATTGACAGGAAAAGTGGATGATATGATGAGAAGGGGTGTGCCAAATTGCACAGTTTTGACTGAGCACCTACTATGTGCCAAGTGCTAGGGATACTGATGATTCCTGTCCTGGTAGCTCATAGTCTCTTGGGGGTCATATATTGTTTTTAATTGTTTGTCACCTTTACAAAAAGTCCAAGGCTGCTATGGTGATGCTTGTAGCATCACCTAAGAAGAGCTGCATTTCGCTGAGTGTCTGCACTAGACATTGTAAAGACTCAACTTCTGTAACAAAGAACCTCCCCTCCCCCACCACCAATGCAGTGTGGCTTAATAAGGTTACAATCCAGACATTAGTGGTCTAGGACTAAATGGATGTTCTGCCACTTTCAACAAGTGGGCTTAAAGTCTCTGGATTAAATTCGTTCCTATTTTCAAGCAAGTGAGAAGAGAAAAAGGGAAAGAACCTGCCTTATCATGTTTATGGGTAAGACCCTGAGGTAGCACTCCTCACTATAAGGACACAACTGTCTGCAAGGCAAGAAAGACTAGCAAATGCAGCCACTAGCTGGAAAGCCATGTACCTCGCTTACACCTGATTGGGGAGTTCTCTTTCTAAAAGAACCAAGGGAACCAACCTATTTGGGGACAATAAGTGAACTCTGCCACAGAGGTATTGGGTAAATTCCTTTTTACTTCTCTGAATTTCCAGCAACTCACCTCTTAAATGAGAAAATTGAAAGACGTGAGCTGAATAGTCCACTTGAGTTCCAAAGTCAAAGTCACAGCTGGAGCAGCAACTTCTTCCCTAGGTTCTGCTGTACAGGAGGCACAGTGATGGACGGACTCTGTGCTGAGAATTTTGTTTTCAGCCAGTTTCTTTTATTTGGAAACATCAGATGCTGACCCTACACTGGATTCAGATGAGAGCAGAGTATGGTTCTAAGGAGCCATTGTGGAGAGAGTCAAGGCCATAATCCTATTCCTTTGAGGCTGTAATGCACTACTGACCGGGCCAGACGTGTGATCCACAGGAGACAGAGGGAAGATATTAGACTCAGATCATGGTGGGTTCTGGGGAAGCCTTCTCTTGCAGAGAAGTCAGTGAAGGCATGCTTCCTCAAGACAAAGGTGGGGGACCTTGGTCTAGGGAGAAACGCATTTTAATAGACCAACGCAAGGGGCCAAATTATGTTACTGCAGAGCGGGAGGTGAATGGCTTCTCCTGTTTTTCCTACTGACAGGATAGTGTTTTCTCTCAAAATCCAGAAATGTAGGCCATAGCTTCCCAGATTGTGCCTTTGGAACATTGGTGAGCCACACCAGGTGGCTTAGTGGGTCCTGAAGTCATCATAGTCCTAGGCAAGTCCCCTCCACTCACATGGGCCTTCTCCTTCTCCTTCACTTCTGTGTGCACTGTGATTGGAAAAGATTGCAAAGCACTTGATAGATCCCACCAATTGGAATGAATCAGGCTAGTCCCTTGGGAACAAGCTCAGCTGGTCACTGAGGTGATTTAAATAGATTGTCTTGATTGAGATGCATAGGCAAATCAGCTCTGACATTTCCATTTCCTCTGTAAGGTGAATTGTGGAAAGAGGTTCATTATAATAATTAAGGAAGATTTATGCAGCAACTACATTTTTTTTTCCTGTGTCCTGTTACCCTGCTGGTATTTTATGAACAAAAAACGAGTTCTAGAGAGTAACTATTTAATTTCAAAAATGTGCTCCTGAACAAGTTATTTATAAGTTAGAATTTAATAAGTAGATTTTTTTAAAAATCTATTATTTTTAATTTAAAAAATTTTTTTCAATTACAGTTGACATTCAATATTATATTAGTTTCAGGTGTACAGATACTTTTTGAATGGGCCACATTAGAAAAAACATTTAAGGGTGACTTACTGCTAATTATTTAATAACGTGACCAGTCATCCCCCACAATCTAAATATTAGCTTTGACAAAGTCATAAGGTTAACTCATAAGGTTAGCCTTAGGCAGGTATCTCATTTCTGTGTAAAGGAAAGAGCAATTGATTTCTGCACTGTAAAATGAGTGTCAGTGGGGAGGGGGCATTAATCAAGTGACCTCAGTGTCTCCTCTGCCACTGGACTTGGTCACTTTGGAACACCCCACAGCTCAGAAAAGCACTGAAGGAAAATCTACCACCACAAGGAGGACAGACGAGTGTGGTTTCTGTGGTTGGACCAGAGGAAAACAACGCTGTGTGCTGAGTTCTTAGCTTGCCTGCACGGAGTAGATCGAATGAACAGAGAAGCCACAGACACACGTTGTGCTTCCATCCAGTCGGCTTCTCCAGCAATTCCCCAAATTACAACCATGCCAACGTGCCTATTAGCTTTGACGGAGAGGCCTCATAAATTGTTAAACAGATACAAGTTCAAGGTTGAAGATTCGCCTTTATTCTGACCAGTGATTCCATGTTCCAGTCATTTCCTCAGATTTTTATATAAAAGATTTCACAGAAGCATCCTGAAAAATGGTAAAGCACACAAATGAATAAATAGATAAATAAATAAATAAGTAAGTAAATAAATAAAATATCAATAAAATAAAGCATGTTTATGCCACACATCCTGTTTGGGACTGATCATTACATTGATCAATTGAACATCCATTTCTCTCAGGTAATGTCTTCTTACTCATTCTTGAACACCACCGTAAATTGAAAGCTGTCATTTAAACACAAAACTCTTTACTAAGAAAACAGACCTGAACTCATAAAATATGTCTACCCAGAAAGCTTCTCTAAATGACCCATTTTTCTACTTCTTGTTTTAAATTAGAATTTTCTTTTATATCTGATCGCCCACCCCCTTTTAAACCACAATTACCTAAATTATCCTCTATTAATTCATGTATTATAGCCCAATTCTAAACTATGTGCTTTGTGGCTTCTCTGTAGTAATCAAAATATTTAGTATTAGTTGAATATAACCTCTCTATTCCTCTCTCTCATGCCTCCCCTAGTAAGTTCTACCTACAGGAATAAAAAGATAAATTAAATGAATTAGTCATATTTTTGCCCACTCTTGCCCTTTATCTCTAATTCTGCCTTTGTTTCCTGGTAAACTTTTTTTTTTTCCTGAGACCGAGTAGTACACCAGACCCTACTCACCTTGTCCTAAACTCTGTTTTTACTATAATGAATCTGTCCTATATACCATTTCCTCAGGGCCCCACTATATGTCTGGTAAAGGTCAGTAAAACCAATAGTCTTCGTGTTTATCCTAAATTCTATCTACTCACTTAGTTCATTTAATTGAGTATTACAAGTCCTTGTGTATACGGATGAGGAGGTATATGGCGGTGGTGGTGGGGCTGTAAAAAAAGGTTGACTTCCTGCAAGAAGTCCTAACTGGGAAGTTAAAGCTGTGCCACTCAGGCTTGTGTTTCATCTGCTCCTAGGTAAGGCCAACCTTGTCTATTAGATGAGAGGAAATTTAATTTGCAACCTATTTTATTAAAGGATAAATTAAGGTATCATGTGGGAATTAAAATCATCTAAGATAATAGAACACGGAACTTGCCTAGATTTAAAACTGGGTCTTTTGTGAGTTTCATTCATAATGACACCATAAGAATAGCTACATGTGTTAAGAGCTTGAGCCAAGGACTGTTTAATATACTTTTACATTTATTAATTCACTTACTTCCCACAACACCCCTATGAACTAGATTCTCTTGTCTCCATTTTATGTATGAAAAAAGTGGGGAATAAAAAAGTTAAGAAGCTTCTCTCAGTTCATATACCTGGTGTACTTGGGAGATGGGATTTGAACCCATATACTCTTAATCACTATTTATACTGTATTAATGTGGTTTAATGAAAACAGCCATAACTCTTCAGGGCTCAAAAGAAACTGCTCAAACCCATACTTGCTATTTTTAATATCCACACGATCAACTGTTAAATAAGTGTTATATGTGAGCGTCTTACCCTTGGATAAAATGAAATCTTTCTTGTGAATCTACTGCTGTGACCAAATTGTAAAACAGTCAGTGGATGAGTAATGAAATCCAGATGTCACTTCCAGCAACAGCAGCAGCAAAAGCAGGAGGTAGGGGATGAAGGGAAGATAGAAATGACAGACTCAGGATTCATAAAAGCCACCAGAATTAATTTAAAAATAAAAATGTATTTTAAATGCCTGCCCTCCACTGATCTAAGAATTTCACAATAAAAATAAAATCTACTCAACAGCCAGTAATACTTAAGCTTTACTGTGTAATATGTGATATAATATGTAATATGCACTTTTTTTCTATGGCAATGTGAAGTACAATGTAGGAAACAGAGCAGCCAAAGAACTAATACACATGACCCATAGATATGAACAATGGTGGGGGGTTGCCTAAGGGAGTGGGGGGGTGCGGCATGGAGGGGGTGAAGGGGGAAAATTAAGACAACTATAATAGCATAGTCAATAAAATATAATTTAAAAATTTAAAAAATGTAATATGCATAACTGGACTCAATTTGATTTTCTTAAGGTGAAATAATTTAGTAATCATTAAACTCTTTGGGAAACTGGTTTTAATAATGTTCTTTAGTTATCAGAGGTTTCAGTTTTTTTGTTTCCCTTGCCTCAGGCAAAGAGAAAATGTGCCACTAAAACCTTTACTGTGTATGATAATGAAATTGGTCCATTTCTGTGCAGGATTGCAACAATTCTTTATCACTCAACGTGAGCCGAGGTGTGAAAACAGGCAGTTTCTCAAGTGGTATGAAATTGCTGAATTCATAGATTTCTATCTCAACCAGTGAAGCTGAAATTTGGTTTGTTGGTTTGTTTTTTATGACTGTGATTGTATCTTAATGGAATAATAATTGGAGGAAAAAAAACTATAAGATAACATGTTATTGTACCATGTGTTAATTTTTACTATACTATGTAAGAAGGGTCAGCAAAAAGGAAAATATCTGTTTATCTTCATACTTGTGTCCTTATTTCCCTATGATTTTCAGCTCAGACCTGTTCCTGCCACAGCAGGAACCATGGGTATCCCATTGCCTTGCTGGCTCTGAGAATGTGCCAGAAGCTGTTCCAATGCTGATACAATTAATTATTACCATACACATGATTCTAGCTAGCTGCAATACACTCCTGCCACTGCAGTTTTTGGGTCATTTATTTAGTACTCACTGATTTGCAGTCACTGAAGATATCACATCTTTTACCAAATATCTTTCATTAGGGAAGGTAAAAATTTACTTTGACTGCTCATGGTCTTTACTTTCTCTAACCTTGTGCATTTCTGAACAGATTCATTTCTCCTCTTCATTCTTTGCCCAGCCAGCCACCACTCCAATAGCCCCTAAAAATTTACAAAGTAGCTCTTTTCTGCTGTTAGTAAAAAGGATGCAATTCTGTACATACTCTGGAATTCTGGTTAAAAGTGTGATGTAGGGCATACCAATTTGGGGATGCTGAATGACTGAAATGTCATGACATTTACATTCCAGATGTCAGGGCAAGCTGGGAGATGAGCAGCCTGGCTGATAATTAGATGGCAGATGTCCAAGCAGTCTCATGTGATATTTTTTGTATATTTGAGACTTGGGACCCTAGCACTGAAAGATAAATGAGAAATCACCTCACCTATACACTGTTTTAAAAATTAAGTCACATCATTGTATTGCCTTTAAAAAAAATGTACTTATTGGAAATAGCATACATGAGAAAACAAAAATTACTTAATAATCCTTATTTTTAGTATATCCCTGTGAAGGTAAATATATAGTTTATTTTTATTTTTTCCTTTAAATTTAAACTCCTACATTAAAACATGAAGGAATTGAGGCCCAGGACAGTTAAATGATTTCTAGGATCACCCAGCTAAGTTGTGGCAGAAATGAAAACAGAATCCCACAGTCTTCTGAATACCTAATTTTTAAAAAAATTTCTGGCCATATTGAGATATAATTGGCATGTATCATTGTGTAAGTTTAAAGTATACAACATATTGATTTGATACATATACCGTATTTGGCCGTGTATAATGCACTCCCGTGTTTTAGAGTTAATTCCCATGTACAGTTTGCATTATAGGAATTAGTACTACCCATGTATAATGCACATCCTTATTTTTCCCTAAAAAGTTTGGGCAAAAGTGCACATTATACATGGCATATGGAGTATACTGCAAAGTGATTGGGTTAGCTAACACCTCCATCATGTTACATAATTAATACTTCTTTTTTTGTGGTAATAACATTTAATATTCACTCTCTTAACAACTTTCAAATATATAATACAGTATTGTTTATAATACTATATATAGTACCTATAATCACCATGCTATGCATTCATGAGACATCCAGAACTTATAAGTAAAAGTTTATATTCTTTGACCAACATCTCCTCATTTTCCCCACCCTTCTCCCTTGTTCTTGGCTTTGATTACAAAGTACAAGCAAGCCCACTCTTTGATCCCCTTCTGAGTAAATGATTGGACCAAATCCCCAATGGCCTCTTGAGAAAATTGGACACCAGGCTCTAAAACCTTAGTTAAAGAATTCTGATTAAACCTACGTGGTACCAAAGCAAATAGCCTAAAGTTTAGAAAAAATCTAATTTGTGGAGTTGATTCATTTTATATAGTTTAAAGAGTACTTGGAGGAAAATATAATGTATTTGCCTCCTAGCTGTTCTTGAGTTCCACCCTTTGAATCCTCTAGTCCTGATAGAGCACCTTGTAATTATAGCATATTAAGGTTTTCTGAGTCTCTCTTCCACTCTGTTACACAACATTTTTCATAGCTTTAGCACTTCAAGTCCAAGACCTTGTGGTTTAAAGGCAAAAGTTGAATCTATTACCACTTTGGTGCTTTTTATATCCACACTTGGGAAAAGAAGTAAAGCAGGTCATTATGTACATTATTTCACAATATGAATATATCAATTGCCAATTGTTACACAAGAATCATTTTTTTTCCATAGTAACAGGTAGAGCTAGCTATATTGATAACATGTTGGAAGGAAATTCTAGTTGAAGAGAAATATGCCTTGAAAATTTAGACGTTGAAGCCTCACACTTCCTGGGCTGATGTTGTCTTAACCTCATTGTTGGTAGAACAGAAAAATTTAGAAAAATACGTTCAGTGTCCTGTGAGTCATGAAACTAGAAAAAAATGAGTTTTCCATATTGTTCAGAGGTAATTTTTGTATGTATAACTCAAAAGCAAGTAAACTTTCAAACTTTAAGCTTCATACATGGCTGTTGCCCTCAGAATAGTTGGGTGTAAGTCAGAAGGAACTGATGGGGAAAGAGCACAGTTATAAAATGTCCAAATACTTCCCATGTGAGGACCCTGAACAGGTATAGAGTTGAAGGTGCATTCTGTTCTCTGATTTAATAGAGTCTTTGAGGGGGAAGTCTTTCTATTACTCTTGAGTTATTGATGGTTTGCACTAGGATGACCTGCTCAGTTCCTTGTGCTATTACCCTGTTATCTTTTTGGAGGGCCTGACAACTCTCATCAGTAGATTCATCCCTGCTCTTGATGTGGGTCCATCTTGTTCTGGGGCAGGGAGGAGCTTTGGCTCAGTCTTGCTGCTGGTTCCTCTTGGACTTCTGTAACTCAATACTTCAGCCACTTACTTTTCTTGAAGGGAACACCTCTGCTTCTCTTAGCAGAGCAGGATTATAGTTACTGGGGGTCCTACTTTGTCCCATTGATCTGAGATATTTATTAATACTCCTCTTCACCTAGAGACAGCCTAGCTTAGTACTAACTTGTATTTCCTAGCAACTACAATAAAAAATTAAAAAGAAACAAATGAAATTAATTTTAAGAATATAAGAAATTATAACAATAAAATTGTAGGTAATTTTTTAGGAAATTCTGAAACAAAGATACCATCAATACAATTTCCAAGAGTGTTTA
>VMDR010024005.1:0-15281 GCA_007922815.1 Macrotus californicus | reverse complement strand
AGAAAAATAAAGGCTCTAGTATTTTCTATATGCTCCTCAATGGATTATCTTTCATACCCTAGTTTGGAAGCCACTGGATTAGATAGCTAACAAATACCTGGACCCACCCCACGACACTCTTAAAGATATGCGTACAGAGAAACATCAGTATGCCATTCATTAAAGCAAATCAACGAAATGAAAAAATAAAAAACAGAGACAAAGAGAGTAATCAGTGATTGTGATGACATAACATGCTCACATCCAGGTCATTGCTATGCAGCTGATAGGTGAATGAGGCAATAGATCAGGACTTGATGACAACTGACACCCTTCCCTGGAGCTCCCTGGGGTCATTTTGAGGATTAAGGGTAATACAAACTATGAAGCCAGGTCTTGATCCCCTTTATAATACAGGAAAAGCAAGATGGGTGAAGCCAAAGGAGGACAGGCAGGATATTTCACCTGAGGAGTGAGGGGGAGCCATGGGACTTCCGTGACAGCCTCTGCTCTCTTATTACCAGAACTTGGGCCTCTCAGAAACAGAATTGTATTTCCAGGAGCTAATTTTCCAGTGATCCCTCGGGATGATTGAGGACTCAGCAATCTGGAGACTGCTCTACATCAGAGGTATGTGTCTGTATTTAAGCATTGTTAAGCTTAATCCTCTTCATAAGATTTGTGCCATCATGGGATCCTGCCCACTTCCTTTCTCCGTGGGGTTTTAGTAAAGATTGCCACTGTGGTGAGGACTGGAATTACAAATACCTGAACCTGTGAAAGGAAACTCTGCTCCAGACACGCATTCCCTGAGACCTCTTGAAAAGAAAGTGCTTCCACACATGACCTTCAGCTGAGGGGAACAGGAAGGGGTCTGGTTTGTGGGTGTGAATGCTCTGATCCCGAGTGACTGCCATATCCCCAGAGCAACCACCCCAAGGCAACTGACCTCCCTGGGGCAACAACAATCATTTCTGTCTGCTGATCTATCACAGGTCCAGCAATTGCACCATCCGTAGGAATGGAAGAGAGGAGCTGGGATTTAATTAGCTTTCTATTCAATGTACCATTCATAAATTTGTTCATTCGCTCACTCACCCACTCACTCATTTAACAAATATGCAAAGAACATTTACTCTCTTCTGAAGCAACACTGAACGCTGGGAGCATCAAGATGAGAAGGTTCCCTCTGGTACCAATGATGTGCTGGAAGACAGCAGAGTGTTGTCTGCCATTCGCACCGCTGAGGCGCAGCCCAGCCAGTCCTGGCACAGTGCAGAAAGCTCACCACCTTTGGGTTAGCCCTCTGCGTGGGCGTTCCAGGCACCATCTCCCCCCTGAGAAATGCAGTCAGTGTGGTGAACCCTCTGTTGTTAAACCAGACAAAACCCCAGCTCAGTCTAGGTAAGAGCAATGTTTTTTATCCAGACTCTAAACTGCAATCAGGTGATGCTATCATGTAAATAAAGTGAGGCAAACAGATGGCTTCAGATGGGATTCAGGGCTTGCAAAGCATCACTGATGTGACAAATGAAGAAAAGCCAGGAGATGCTGTTAGACACAGAGCAGGCCCTGGAGAGCACAGCAGTCTGACAAACAGAGTCCTGGTCTAAATAATGTATGCAGAACAAAGGACAGTCACATACCACTTACAGGTTTTTATTAACCAAAGTGCCATTAATTCCCAAATATGAGGATATATGTCTAAGAAACATATTCCTACCTTTTTCTTAAAATATATTTTACGATGGTGTTATCTGTTTATATCACCCTGACCCTTTATATCACAGCCTTTGAAGGGCTCTATTGTGATCCCTCCCACATGTTTAAATAGGGATGGTGAAATGACCTAGAGAGGGCTCGAGGAATGTGGAGGTCTGGATTCGAATCTGTGCTGTTTCCATGAGCTCTCTGCTCTTGCTTGTTCCTTCCTTATTGGGCCCATTTCACTCAGCTGAAAAATGAGAGATATCTGTGGCAGGAACCACTAGTTGCTTCTCAGTACTTTTTCTCTCCTTTCTTAATAACAAGAACTTCAATTTTTAGCTGAATACATTGTCACCCAGCCAAAAGACTACACTTCCCAGCCTCCTGTCCAGTTAGATATGGCCATTCATCTAAGTTTTGGCCAGTAAGAAGTAAGGAGAGGTGCCGCGTGTGACTTCCAGGAAGAATCCTTCCTACTCGCTGCGGTCTGAAATATGGTGTCGGTGGCTGGAGCTCCAGCAGGCATATGAGACCAGAGTAACTTTGGGAATGGAAACAGCACATGGTGGCACCACGAGATCAATGGAGTCCAAGGGCCTGGCACCTGGGAACAGACTTCTTTTATATACAATAGAATACAAACTTCTATTTTTCAGGCCTTTGTTATTCACAGAAGACCTAATCTTACCTAACACAACTGGACATCTAACCTCATGGAGCAGCTGTAAGAATCACACTGAGTGTGAGAGCACTCTGTGACATCATGAGTGGCTCTGTGAATAGAAGGGCCACATGATTAAACGTCTCAGAGACACAGTCCGTACAAGAGCCCCCTCCAGGAATTACACAATTCCT
Organism: Macrotus californicus; assembly: GCA_007922815.1. Lineage (NCBI taxonomy): Eukaryota > Metazoa > Chordata > Mammalia > Chiroptera > Phyllostomidae > Macrotus > Macrotus californicus. The sequence goes on along the minus strand of VMDR010024005.1, from coordinate 12,740 downwards.
ATAATCACAGAAAAGGCTTTGAAAATACCACATGCAAAGAATTTTACTTATCTGTGTGTAGTCCAAAATTTCCCAAACTCGTTTGACTTTATCTTACTCCCATGTGAAGTAACGAGCTAGTTCCATAGGAAACAGTTTGAGAAATTTGGGGTAAACTTATGATTAATTGATATCTAAATAATTGTTTCTGCCTCACAACATGGTTTGTCTAATTGAATCCATTTCCACTCTGGTCCAGGCCCTCATGATATATGCTTTTATAACTGTCCAAACGTTTCCTGCAGCACATTGTTAGGTACGTCATAACTATAATTGGATACGTGGTTACCTGTATGTCTCTTCTACTAGGCAGTAAGTTCCAGGTAGGTAATGGCACTGTTGCTCATCATTTTACGCCAACATGAGGCACTGTGCCCAGCACATAATAAATCATGTGTCCAGTAAATCTGCAGGATGTCTAAACTCTGCTTTAGTATAAGGAGCATTGTGCAAATGGCAGTGATGAAACAGGTAAGTCAGTTTTGGAAGAGAAGGGACAATGCCCACTTTGAGGAGGAGTTTTAATCACTTTTCACTCTCTTGGCATTAACTCTGCCAGGGCCTGAGTGGAATCTTTGTAAAATGAACATTGGAATGCCCCTTCTATGGCAGTATATTTAACACACAAAAGAAACCCTGAGTACTATTGTCATAAAGATAAAATAGGAGACTGTTAATGTGTTTACAGATAAAGGAAAAAGCAAACAAACAAAAAGAACCTGAGTTGTCAGCGAGACCCCACTACAGGAATACCTCCCGGAGATGCTGCAGCTTTGGATCCAGACCATCAGAATAAAGACGCGAGTATTGCAGTAAAGCAAGTCACAATCTTTTTTTCTGGTGGAGGATCTTGCCTTCATTTGGTCAAAAATAGCAATATCTGTGAAGTGCAATAGAACAAAGCACAATAAAAAAACAAATGGTATGCCTGTGCTGAGCTCAACTGGCCTGAATGTCCAAGACAGATCACTTACGTGGCTGGAAATTGATGTTGGCTACCAGCTAGGGTTTATCTGGGGCTGCCGATCAGTATGAAAAATGTGGCTTGTATGATTGCTGATTCTCATAGCCCACGGGTTCTGTCCCAAAGGAACATTCCAATAGCTAGGAAGACATCCAGGCCAAAAGGTCTTCTTATGAAAGGAATTTTGTTACCTAGCCCTGGAAGTCCCAGAACATCACCTTTACTACATTCTATCAGTCAAGCACATCACTAAGGCCAGCCCAAATTCAAGGAGAGGAGTAAACCCCCACTTCTCCAGGGGAGCAACAGCCTACATTTACAAGGAAGGAAAAAATTTATGGCAGCACTCTTTGAAGAATATCTACAATGACATCATTTAAATTATGATAGTAATTAGAACCAGCACTAGATAGTGTTTTTGAATGCTCTAGCAGAGAAGCCTATATATTTTTATATCACAAATTGATTTTTAATAATTTGATAGCTAGTTCTTTTTACAACCCTATTTTATTTTATGCATTAAAAATATTATCCTGAGTGTGGATCTAGGCTTTACCACATTGCCACAGGACCTAAGGCATGTGAGTAGCAGAACCCCGGGATTTTGCACAAGTGTGGTGACTAAAGGGTTGACAGTGAGCCACCTATGCAATTCCTGCCCCTGCTGGCCAGGCTGCATCTCTACTCACCAACTCACTGGGTAACCTCATCTTTAAATCTCTGCCTGTGAACAGACTCGAAGAGCTCCCTCAAGAAAGCATAATCAACTCAAGCAATGGCAACTACACTTAAAACAATCAATGGGAAATCATGAATTATGTAATTCTATATTCAAAAAATGTCTTCATGGAAAATGGACCAGAAAGTATAGAGAAAAGAAGTATATGGTTCAATCACAGCAAGTGAAAATGTCCTGTTCCATATTAAGGGCCCCAAGAGCAGCTGTTTCTTACTTAGCTCATGCTTCCTCAGCCCCAACCGGGAGGAAAACATACATATGCAATCACTCAGGTGCCCTTCTCTTTTAAGAAATGCCTGTGTGTCCTCAAAGAATATTAATTCCATGAGACAAATTTCTTGAGGGAAGAAAACTAGGTAAAATATAAGTTTATGCATTTAAGGCAAGGAAAAATCTCATTAATTTTCAGCAAGTTTGTAGCAGGTCACATCATAAAATATGGGGTTGGTAAGAACTTTAAAAGTGATTTTTTCTCAGGGTGACTAATTCATCCTTGTTTTCCATAGACTTTCTAGGTTTTACCACTGAAAGTCCTGTGTCCCAGGAAACTGCCCAATCTTGGGTAAACCAGAGTAGCTGGTCACTCTATTTACTAATGACTTTAAAGAGATTAGTTCCTAAAATCAATATCCCCAAAATAAATACCAAAGGATGTTGGCTTCAGTATTTCAAAGTTGAAAGGAATTAACCAATGTACTCTGATGGATGATGGTTGTCTATTTAAAATATGACCTTCAGTTCTTACCTCCAGAACTGAACTCATAAGAATTATACACAATCCTCTAAATCTTTTTTAAAAATATTTATTGCTCTTCTTTGCATTTGTGTAATGCTGTATCTCTTTAGGAATATAGCCTCTTCTGTTTTCCCAAACTGATCGAGCCATACAACTTTGACCAGTTTTGTCGGAATTAACCTACCACATGAGCCCATGAATTTAGAACATTGGCAGCATTCTAACCAGAGTGACTGCCACTCTAGAAATGCTGCCATCTCATCAGGGAGTAATTGCTTTTAAAGATTTTATTTATTTATCTTTAGAGAGAGGGGCCAGGAAGGAGAAAGAGAGGGAGAGAAACATCAATGTGTTTCGTCTCTCATGCGCCCCCTACTGGGGACCTGGCCTGCAACCCAGGCATGTGCCCTGACTGGGAACGAAACAAGCAACCCTTTGGTTCACAGGCCAGCACTCAATCCATTGAGCCACACCAGCCAGGGCAAGGAGTAATTGCTTTTCATTTTAGCAAAGATACGGGAATCCTTGAAGACATTAATCCCTACAAGGGTTTTCATAAAGATCAAATGCAGATGTGTGGAACTGTAAGACAAGGTGAGCATTGTATTTTACATTTGATTTGTAGGAGCCTTCAGAGAGCACACAATTTATTCTCAATTTCTAAATTACTGTCTTCCTAGTCCTTTGTGTAACATTTATTGTTAACTACTTCCACCATCTTGGTTTTGCTCTTTTCCTGTCTTCTGCTGCTCTAATTCTGCTCCTGGTTTCATGGTTGCCCCTTCTCTGTTTTCTCTTCCTCCCACTTCAATTAGAATTTCTGCCAAGATGTTATCTTTTACCCTCTTCTTATATCTCTGTGTGACGGTTTTCATGTTGTCTCTAACTGTGGTTCAATTCCCAAGACTTCTTTAGTCAACTCTTCTAAGGATTACCAAACCTAAACCCCAATTCCAGTAATACTGGCTTCCCTTCCAAACTCCTGGTTCACATCTTCTGTTACCATCTAGGCATGAGCACAAGAAATTTAGTATATGTCTGTAGTGGATTTTAGTATCTTCCCTGTTAGACCTAGTCCTTCCCCTGTATCCTATTTCTACCAATGGCATTCCTACCCATTCATCCATGCACTAACATTCTGAGTCATCATTTCAGCCTCATTCTATTTACACTTTACAATGAATAAAATGCCAAGTCCTGCAATTCTGATTTCCTATCAAGTTTATGATACATATTTATATTTTTCCATGGCAACCATCAATGCATTTATTGTTGCTATGAAGCTGGTAGTTTTATACCGTTAAGGCCGAAGTACTCTTAAAAGTCCAGAAGAAAATAATGCATAGTTCATTTAAAAAGTAGTTTTAAACTGTGCATAAAAGTATGCCAAGTTTATGTAGGAGAAAGAAGTTGTTATAGCAGTAAAGAAATCACACCTATTAGAACTGAAGGAAAGCACCATAGGTGTATTACAGGTACTCATATACCTGTTCCACTCCCCTAGGGGCTCACACACAAGGTTCCCAGAAGGGTCACACTTCTGGGATACTGGAGTCAGAAGTCTGTAAATTTAGAAAGGCAGTGCTTCTCTAGGTGGGACAAAGTACCAACATAAACCCTGGGCCTCTTACATGTTTTACACTTGCCAATACCCACCCCCACTTCCAAATTACTATCTATGGATCCAGGGAAATATGTCTCCTCCTAGAAAATTACTATAATACTAATTGACTAGGGCAATGAGTGTGTTTCTCAGGTGAGTGATGACAGAAAAGGATTTGAAACACCACTCAATTAGAGTAAACTCTAATTAGTTCCAGCAAGTTAGCAAGCCATAAAAAGTGTCAGGGCTAACACGACTTTGGGTCTCAAGAGAAGACTCTAAGTGAGTTCTAATTAACCCAGAAACAAAACCATGAGTGAGCCAAGCCAAGACTGACAAATTGAGATAAGAAAAACCTGTTGAATATATTTTTAAAATTATGATGTTTATCATTTATAGGGAAAATCTCTGCTGTTGTTTTAATTGAAACAAATTTCATGGATAAAATATATATAAATAGTAGTAAAAAAATATTTTTTAAAATTTCAACTCCTGGTTACCCACCTTGGCAAAGGTACTCTGTCACAGGCCTTGGTCATTGATTAGGGTCATACTGCTATTAATTTATAAGAAGCTATTTGAATCATGGTCATTGCAACTAGAAGGAATTCCCTAGCCTCCAACTATTTCTCATGAACATAATCCTATTATAGGGGCATAAATCCAAAACAACAAAGAAAGCAACATTATTTTCTTACATATTTTAGAAGGCAATTTGCAACACTTGGTTGAAAACTTGGAGCAAATTCTGCTCTTATTCTTGGTACAAAACATAGTAAAAATCTGGGCAATAATATTAATGAATTTCAGAACATTTTACACTTGCATAAAACACTTGCATTATCGTAGCTCATTTTAGTTGGACCTCATAGCCACTAAGTTCTCTACCAACTATGGATCTATATTTTTACATATATATTAATACTTACTTAGTACAAGTAAATATATGTATGTAAAAACACTCCAAAATAAAACAAATTTCTAGATGATAATTCAGTTCATCAAAGGACTTCACATTGCAAGGGATTTTGCACTTAGATTGCTTTAAGTAATAAGCTTCCACCATTTACTTGCAGTCTGTGGAAGTACCTCCTCCATGGAGCCTTGGATCCTGATTTTTCCTTCATGTGGGAAGGACCTGGCCTTAACACACTTTACCATTGCACAAAGTTCACAGAGGCCTATGATCTCCTTTAAGAGAATAAATTTATACAGTATCTAAAGATCCACTGATCTTTTGTTGTAGATTTTCTTTTCATTTATTTATTTTGATTTGATAATAATGCTGATTATAGTTTCTGTATTAAAAGTACCTCTTTAAAAATCATATTTGTCTATTCTTCCTTATAAAATCTTAAAGAAAACTTTCCCATTTATATTCTCAATAAGATTAAAGAAAATTTTGACTGTTTTCCCCTGAAAGAAACAAAATTCCTCAAAATATTTGTGCTCCATTTCTTCCCTTATCCCCACACTCTTTCCTCCCAAGAAGAGGCCGCCGGTTGCAGCCCCAACACTGTCACCCACCCCGCCTCAGAGTGAGCAGTCCCATACTGGGGCCCGATTCTGTTTGGAGGGTTTAAGAATCCCATTCTCAGGCATTTAAGAGACAATACAATAACATCAAGCATTGCAGGTACTAAAGAATAAAGAAACTTATACCATCTAGGACAAAGGAAATAAAGGAAAAAAATGAACAAATGGGATTACATCAAATTAAATAGCTTCTGCACAAATAAAGAAAACATCAGCAAAATGAAAAAGGAACCAACCATATGGGAAAACATATTTGCCAATAACACCTCAGACAGGGGTTTGATTTCCAAAATATATAAATAACCAGAGACATTGAAATTAAGAACAATCTGACAGTAACCAGAGGGGAGGTGGGAGGGGATAATGTGGGGAAGAGGGGAAGGGTTTTCAGAAACATCTATAAAGGACACATGGACAAAACCACAGGCGAGCAGTTGGAAGCAAGTGAGGAAGGTGGGTTTGGCTGGAGTGAGGGGTAGGGTGGGGGAAGGTAAACACAGACAACTGTAATTGAACAACAATAAAATAATTTCAAAAAAAAGAACTCATATGACTCAAAACCAGCAGGACAAATAATCCAATTAAAAAATGGACTAAGGATCTGAACAGGCATTTCTCCAAAGAGGATATGCGGAGGGCCCATAGACATATGAAAAGATGCTCAACATCACTAGCCATCAGAGACATGCAAATTAAAACCACAATGAGATACCACCTCACATGGGTCAAAATGGCCATCATAAACAAATCAACAAACAATAAGCGCTGGCAGGGATGTGGAGAAAAGGGAATCCTAGTGCACTGTTGGTGGGAATGCAGGCTGGTGCAGCCACTGTGGAAAACAGTATGGAATCTCCTCACAAAACCAAAAATGGAACTGCCTTTTGACCTGGCAATTCCACTGCTGGAATTATACCCTAAGAATCCTGAAACACCAATTCGAAAGAACCTATGCATCCCAATGTTCATAGCAGCACAATTTACAATAGCCAAGTGCTGGAAGCAACCTAAGTGTCCATCAGTCAATGAGTGGATAAAAAACTGTGGTACATTTACACAATGGAATTCTACGCAGCAGAAAGAAAGAAGGAGCTCCTACCCTTTGCAACAGCATAGATGGAACTGGAGAGCATTACGCTAAGTGAAATAAACCAGGTGGTGAAAGACAAATACCACATGATCTCACCTATAAGTGGAATCTAATGAACAAAACAAACAAATGAGCAACATAGAACCAGAGACATGAAGGCAAAGAACATACTGACAGTGACCAGAGAGGAGTGGGGAAGGAGTAAGAGGGGAAAGAAGGGAAAGGGTCAAGTCAAGGAACAGGTATAAATGACCCATAGACATGGACAACAGGGTGGGGATTGACTGTGGGAGTAGGGGGGTAAGAAGGGCAGGGGGGGCAATGAGGGAAAATTGAGACAACTGTAATGGAGCAACAATAAATAAAAAATAAACAAACAAATACATAAATAAATAAAATCCTTTGACCAGTTTGTTTCCTGATGTTCTTCAATTTCTGACTCATGAAGCCAACAAAATCTAATGTCTGCCCAGAAAGGGAAGATAGAACAAATTTGCCAGACCCTGAAACACTCACCTTTTGAATTGTCCAGTACAACTGCTCTTAATTACATGTGTGCCCATACTTACACATAGAAATACATGATAGTGGTAGATTAAAGACAGCTGCAAACTCTTTACTGTTTCTCCCATTGAGAGTGGAGCCTAATTTGCCTCCCTGGTATCCGAGCTGGCTTTAGTGCCTTGTTTGACCTTGAGAATGTGATGGTTTGATATTCTGATGCAGCTAAGACTGGCTCAGAAGGCACGCAGCTTCCGTCCCTGTCTCTTGGACTGCTCACTCCTGGGGACTCCTGCTGTTTCATCTTGGAATTCAGTGGCCACACTGTGAGAAATCCTCAAAAGACCCGTAGAGAAACCCATGTGGGGAGGAACTGAGGTCTATTAGCTGACTTCCCTGACTGAGCTCCTAGCCAATAGCCAGCATCAATGAACCACCTCAGACCATGCAGTCAAGTTGAGCCCTTAGATGACCGCAGCCCAGCAACCATCTGACTGTAATGCAGAAAAGATCTCACTAAGAATATCCCTGCCTAGCCTCACCCTGAAAAATTGTGAACAAAATAAAATGTATGTATGTTTTAAGCTGTTAAGTTTCCAGGTGGTTTTTTAAGGTAGTGATAGATTTCCAGAACACATACACCAACAGTCACCATTCTGACATCATCCTTCATACAAAGGATCTCAATAACCCAAGCTTAAATTTATCCTCTGTCCCACTTGCTAGTGATCCAAAATAAATGGGATGATAGTTTGTATGACATTTCTGTCCCATCCAAATGGGACAAGACCAGAATTTTAAAAACGACTTAAGCTACAGAGAGAATACTAATATTTATAATAATTTCTAATTGATGGTCCAGACCTGCATTTTTGCATTATGTTTATCTTACCCTAAATTAGTTATGATTTCAAGCTTAAAAATAGTAAATCAACATAATAATGCTATATTAACAATATTTTGTAGAAACCCCTTCCCCCCCCCAAAATTACTTCCTAATTTATGATAATCTTGCATTATATCACCAACTTTAATGCCTTGCAACTTAACAAGGAAAGGCATTAAATATCTCCAGCTTTGAACATCACATGATTTGGATGAACCTCTCTGCTATTTAAAGTACCCAAGTATTGAAAATCAGAAAAAAACAAAAGAAACTATTATAAAAGAAAAACAGGACTCTCCCATTCATCTGCAAATAAGGACAGTTCAAAGTAATACAAAAAACGGAACATAGGGAACTATACCACATGCACACACACATGTTTGAGACTATATGGTCCCATATCTGCACCTTTTAAATCAGAATCATATCATTTGGAATTACGACACATTTTCCTTTCATTAAGTCTGCCCTGTGTGAAAAGGGTGTCATTCTGTCATGGCTGAAACTTCTTCCAAGAAAGCGCTGCAGGCACCTGACACAAATCCTCTTAGATCAGTTCAGGACAAAACAGGAAGTACAAGTTAGCAGGATCATTTTATCCATCGACCAGATATTCATGGAAAAGATGGAGACTTTCAAACCTGAAAATCTTGTTCCCACTTTGTAAGAGGTCTAGAATGCATTTAGAACAATTCTCCTAATATTTAGGAGGGAAAGACAATCGAACATATTTGTTTGTGTGAAGCTAAGTCATCATAAACTAAACTACAATAGCAAATTCTTCATGATTATCTGCACTTACCCCATATAATACCACCAAGAAGAATTTACAGCTCTTTCAAAAATCCAATGTCTATAAAGACAGAACGCCTCAAAGGAAAATGGTGGCATACTTAAGATAGTGATATCTTTTATTAGTATAGTAAAGTCCTATTTTTATGGAATAGGATGGGTCTGAGGTCATTCCATAAAATTGATTTCCCAGAAAATAGAAATAGGCAATTTACCCAAAGAATTTTATTGAAAAATTATGCTATTCTATTTGAATAATGATGGGAATGTTCTACACATTTCCTTTATTAATGAATTAAAATACACAAAACACCATAAAATTATATTAGAGGTTCAAAAGTATCACTTAAATCTTCTTTACCAGTCACTTTCATTTTATAAAATCAGCAGTTCCATTAAAATCGTATTATGTAAAAATGGGTTTTTACTGTAATAATAGTTATTACCTATTTAGCTCCCAAAGATATTGTGAGAATTAAATAATAAGCCATTGGAAAGCAAATACAAAGTGTCGCTAATACCAGAGGCCAAGAGGGGCAGCCAGATGGAAAAATGAAGGAAAAGGGGACCTGATACATTAAAAATCACAGCTTTCATCTATAATTCCATTACTGCCAATACTCCATGCAGTGGTCACGTGTGCCGACATTATCTCATTTAATCTTCTCAGCAGTATGAGATAGTAACTACAGCCCTCATCTTCTAGATGAAGCTCAGAAAGGTTTAAAATGTGTACAACGTCACCCAGTTGGTAAATGTCAAACTCCAAATGTGAACCCAGGTGTAGCTTAGTTGACAGCCCCTCCTCATCTCCTGAAGCATCACTATCTCCCCAATACGCTCTAGGGTCTCGTACTGCCCCTGAGACCCTTACCCCATCTTTCAAGGTCCACTTCAAATGCCTCTTCCTCCATGAAGCCATCTCTCTTTTACTTGCCTAAGACACTTTGATTCTAAACACTTCTGTTTTGATTACAACTATTTGTTATTTTATTATGTATCATGTGTTTTATTAACCCAGCTTAGATCACTAGCTGTTTGGAGGTCACAGCTGTATCTGACTTGCCTTTGCAGTTTCAGGTCAGAAGCATCTGGCTCAGTGCCTTGAACACAATGAGTGTTCAGTGAATGTTGGTTAAACTGAATCGGAAGGGAGTGTTACCTTGAATTGCAACTACATTTGTAACCACATGCAAAGCAAGTGCTTTCACCAATGGCTCATTACATCGGATACCTCTTTGGGAAGTTTCTCCAGTTTTTCCATGTGTGTGCACCTAATGGGAATGCGGTAAGATTGAATTCCTCAAGTAGAGTAAATAGTAAAGTTCTCTTCATTTTAATTCCACATGAAGGGAAAAATGTGAACAGCCAGCAGAGAAGTATGAATTCAGTATAAAATCTATTCTGATTTGAATGAACCAGAACATTCAGGGGTTATTACATTTTTTAAAATGGTATGAGAAAGAATTAGGGCATGGGAAGCAAACTGATTTCCTGCCCCAGCCTCCTTACCTATTAGCTAGACTCTCTATGTCCAGGATTTCTCATCTATAAAAGGAAGGATAATAACAGGATCCTCACGTAAAGTAGTAGTGAGAATTAATGGAGAAAATCCTTGTGGAGTGCATAGCACAGTGTGTAGCACAAACCAAGCCCTCAAGTTACAGCGGCTGTTATCATTATCATAGAAACCTTAATTATTAGGAATTTGTTCAAAGGAGAAGATGTTATTTTCCGCAGACCTGTAAAATCTTACACTGTGTCAAACTCAAAGATTTGTTTTTGGTATGAAATTATGAATGATAGCATCGATGTGTGCACTTCATTCAAGCAATGCTTCCGGAGCATTTATTTTGTCCCAGACATGGGTGAACAAACGTACTTGATTCAAAGGAAGCTAGGAATGAAAGAAACCAAGAGAGCCAGGAAAAGGTTAAGCATACAAACCACGAGTAGAAAGAGAAGGTAAATTAAACCCAAAGGTCCATCAGAGATCAAAATATCAGGGTGTGCCAAAAATCAGAAGAGAAAAATAAGCCAGAACAGCTTCTGTGTAAGGCCCAAAACTGAATGGAACAATGAAGTAGAGTGCTGACCACCATAAGATGATTTGCTGGAGTTCAAAGAGGGCTTATTAGAGGAAGAGAGTAAGGACTTCATTTATTATATAATATACATCTGTTTTCACTCACTTATCTTTACATTTGAAAACTAGAAATATTGAACAATAACTACATGTTTCAAAAATTATAATTTCCCTGGTTCTCTCAATAATACTAAAGGACCGACTAAAGATACAATACTTTATACATCCAATGCCTATGCCCCTACCTACTCTTTTCCAAAGCACTGATTTGTGCTATTTAAGAGCAATTACATGGAGAATTCAGGTCCATCATATAAGCTGACCATGAACAAAAGAATGAAGGATGATGACAACCAGGGAAGGATTGAATGTGGGAGGGGTGTGGGTCAGGCAGGAGACAGTAATGGGGGAAGAAAGGGGACAACTGTAACTGAACAACAATAAAAAATAAAAATAAAAAAATGAAAGATGATGAGCATGCCAGAGCTTCTGGGCCACCAGGGCACACATGGATACAGTCAACTGCAATGCCAAGCAAGATAGCTAAGATTGCTCCTCACTCAGCATAAAGGTCCCAAGGGATATTAAAAGCTTGGCAACCTTCAAAAGCTTCTCTTGCTTCCTGCGGAGGGTGGGAGAAACAGCTTGCTAAGTGGGAAAAACCATAGCCCAGGGCCAATCTGCTGGCTAGATTCATCAAAGAGATGGTTGAGACAGAACAGATTTTTCCTTTTCATATAGGAATGACTCATGAGCTTGTTTATTCAAAAAGTTACATCCTCCATTGAGAGAGGTGGAAGATAGGGGAGTTGATTAATAATAATAATAATAATAATAATAATAATAATAATAATAGTTTAAGCTCCTATTGGTCAGCCCATAGTCTCTTGTCCCTCTCCTTTCTGTGTCAGTGATTTCCAACCTTATTCATCTCATGGCACACATGAATTAATTACCAAAATTCGGTGACACACCAAAATACACAGGGTTTGACAGAAGTAATGCCTGCTTGAGTGTGGTTGGCAGGGTAATGATGTGGATGTAGTAATTTATAGTTTTAATTTGAAAAGTTTACCTAAAATGCCATATATGGTGCTTGAGTATGATATTGTTATGTCACAGAATTACATGTTCATGATTTTGGAACCAAAGATTTTGTAATAGAAAAGTGGTGTTATTTATGTGGGACCCTGTAGTTTTGCCAATCTGACCAAAAAGAGGTATAATTTTGATTCATTTATACCAGACGGCTATTGTTGTGTTGGCTGTCATCATTTTTTTATTTGACAATCTAAGGGAAGAGAGATCAGTGCCCCTGACTAAATACTCAGGTGTGACGTCTTAAAAATTCTTGCAGCGCATCTGTTGAAAGTGCTCTATGCAGTTACAGGCACACCACCAGAGCCCAAAAGGTAGCCAGCATGCATTAATCATTCTGCCTTCGTTTTTCATTAGCAATAAAGCAAACAACACAACTACTCTCTTTTGTTTAATCTTAGTCTTTTTATGGAAAGAATGTACTTGATTGGTTAAGAATACAAAGTTGGAATAAGACAACCCAGGTTAAAATTCGGACTCTGCTGAAGCACAAACTGTGTGACCCTGAGCGATTTCTTAACTGCCCCGGGCCTCTGTTTCTCTGTCAGTGAGAATGAAGGTAATAGTACCACTCACATCAGAGTTATTATGAGGGTTGAATTAGGTAATAGATGGAGAATAATTCCCACCATGCTGTAAGTTGTCAAAAAATGTTTGGCAATGTCATTAT
>VMDR010024004.1:0-15278 GCA_007922815.1 Macrotus californicus | reverse complement strand
CTTCCCCAGTTCTGAGGACAATGTTTGCCCTAGAAAAATGATGAGAATAGTTGACAAACCTCAAAAATTTTGATCACTATTCAGTAAAAGACATTTTGGCGTTTATAACTGCTTATTATTTTTTAAAATATAATTTGGAGAGAAAAATGTTAATTATTTTTGGGCAGGGACTAAAGAAATCCCAGTGAGACATTCTGTAGAGAGGTCTTTCGTTAGTGTAACATCTGACCTTCCATATCTTTGGAAATCATGCAACTTGGCTAATGTAGTCCTTAAAGAATTAATCAAGCAGATTGTTAGGCCCTAGTTACAGTGGAGCCAGCCAATTATGAGTTGCTCAGAAATTCATCACTGGCATGTCCAACCACATTTTCCCACATAAAGATTAGAAGAAATATGTGGAAACAGGGCCCATTCCCACTCCAGCACAGCTACAATACGTATTCAGTGAGACAAATGTCAACAAAGTTTTGCCTTAGTGAAACAAACAATTTATTTGGGAATCTTTTTGATTCCTTTCTTTACCCATAACGCTTTTAAAAAAATTTTTTTGGCCAACATCGCAACCAAATAGTTAAAACCAAACTAGGAATTTTTATTGTCAAACACCCTCCTGAATTCAGAGCACTGAAGTCACATGCCACAAGCCTGAATTCATCAGTAAGTGACTGAAATCCCCAAAGACCAACACTATCTTTTCACTGTTGTGATAACACCCTCCCCAGGCTTACTAAGAAGAAAGCTGTACTTGCAATAGAGAAGTGGAGGGGCCAGAGCAGCTGAAGACTGGTTCTCTAAGGAGAGGGCAGTGCTGCTCCTACATAAAGAAGCTCCTTTCAGATAAGCAGAATCAGATTCCAGTTCATTTGGTTTGCTGGCTACCCTTACTTTGAACTCTCATATTTAACCCAGCAGGCTTCAAAGCAGGTGAGAAAATGACCTACCACTTAAAAGCAACTTTTCCTTTTTCAGGAATTCTGACCTTGGAGAACATCAGCTCTAATATCAGCACATTCCACATCTCCAGGGATTTACGCAATTTTTTTCATTGCTCTATGTCCAATGTCAGGCTAAATTTTCTCAGCCAGGAAAGAAATCAGAAAAAAAAAAAGCAGTCCCAACTCACTGAAAATGAAGTCTTACTCCATATCACTTTATGCCATACAAAAGGAGAAAGGGAACGAAAATCACGGACCATTCTAGTTTGTTCCCTTCCATTTATCAAAATTTGATATATAGTGAGGATTATTAAGAATCATTTATCCCTAGTGACTTGCTTCACAAAAAAGCAATTTTTGTTAACAAATACATCTTAACAAATTCATATTGAATTTACTCTAGTATGTGAGCTAATATAAAAAGATATTAGATGAGGAAGGGACAATGGTAACAATGAAAGAGATTTAGGACATTTACTTAAATTACTTTGCCTTACTAAACAGAAGACAGTATGTTTCAAACAAAATTCTTCATTAGTTTCTACTGTATTTGTTCATCAAATATCTGACTTAATTGAAAATCCTAACATAGACAGTTTGAAAATCTACCAGTAGGTTCTATTCTACAAGACAGTTTGCCATGCCTAGAATTTGAAATACTTCTCCACTTTGTATGGTCCACAAATACATAAGGTACTAGAAGTATAGTACTCATAATATCGCTCAAATGTTTATGCCACCATTTATACTACAATTTCTATGGGATGTGCATTTCGAGTTTACTCTTAGGACATAGCTCCCCCAAACGTGAAAGGGGGAGGGTTTCCTGCTGAGCTGTACTTTGGTGATGATGACAGTGACAGTGGTGACAACAGCTGACACACCTGGTTTTTACTATGGGCAGACACAGCTCTAAACACTTGACATATTTAACTCATTTTAACACACACACACACACACACACACACACACACACACACAACTTGTGAGGTAGTACTATTCTTATTTTACAGTGAGGGAGAGAAAAGGGTAAGTAATGTACCTGTAAGTGTCAGAGTTGGAATTCAAAGGAAAGCAGCCTGGCTCCAGAGCCCATGCTCATGACCACTCAGCAGTGCTGCCCTTCTCTGCCTTGGTAAGACAGTGCTATCCGGGTGTCCTAAATTCCTCTTTGGTTCTCGTTTTCAAGTGCATATAGGATCACCTAGGGGTCTTGTGAAAGTGTAGATTCAGGAGGTCTGGAGTGGAGCCTGAGGTTCTGCGATGCTAACAAGCTCCTGGCCATCGACGGTGATGCTACCAGTGCACAGACACACTGCATTAAGTGGTGAAGAGGTAGGATGTGAGCCTCTTGTTCCCTTACTGACTGGCTGGCTGGATGTTGAGTCAAAACGTTATGTCTATAAGCTGAAGACTGCCCATACCATAATTATTTTCCATTAATTCTTTTAAAAAAAATAATCACTGAGTTCTTTTTCTACTGATTGATTTTTTACAGAGACAGAGAAACATCGATTTTGTTGCTCCACTTATTTATGCATTCACAATGCATAAATCCTTGTATGTGCCCTGACCAGGGACTGAACCAGCAATGATGGCATATCAGGACGCCACTCTAACCAACTGAGCCAGCCGGCCAGAACCATTTTTCATGAATTCTTAAATGAAACCTGGCCTGGAGCTTCTGTATACCAAATATTGGCTTGCAGGTAATTTCAGTAAATACTTAGCTTTTAGAAACTTAAAATGCATATGTGAAGGCCACAGGGATAGACTGTAAAAGTTTGCTGTCAGGTACATTTTTAACACTATATATCACCAACTGTACAAATACCAAAAGATAGTAAATAAATGCCTGTTCACTATTCATGAACTAGAATCACAGTAAATTAATAACTTTTGGCCTAAAAGAGAAGCTTCCACTTTAACAGCATGATTATTTATTCTGACTGTGCTAGAGGGAGCACTAAGGAGCTTGTGCTATGCAACCTTGAAGGCTCTTCTGGTGCACCAGTGGTCTCTTAGGGAGCGGCAGACACTGCACACTAATATCAACGGGCAGAGCAGACAGTGAGCGCACTCCACATTGTAACTTTAGGCAGTGCCTTGTGGAAGTACACTACTGAGAGCTGCCACACCTCTCTTCCAGATTCCAGATCTCCTTTCTAGCTCTATTTCACCTTCTTCCCACTGTCCTGAGAGAAACCCAATACTGAAGCAGCTCTCCCGTGGCTTGCCTATGATCTCAGATATACAGCTGCCTATTTTTCCCAGTTGTTACGTGGATGCGATTCCCTTTCCAGTCCATTTTTTTGCCATGCCAGACTATACAGTAAGGTCACTTCGGTTTGAGATGCACTCACTCCCCACTCAGCACAACTGCAAACAACAGAGTTACGGTATGATCACTAAGCTTCCTTTTCACACTAAAAGAAAATAAGATAGTCCGTTTCCAACCCAAATATCTATAATCCCTGAACAACAGTGGAAAGTCATTCTTCTTGAAGCTTGACCCAAAATCAAGTGTGGTCTCAGACTCCTAGGCCTACAGCCAGTGGCAACTTAACACATTATACAGTTGACCTTCAGGGAAAAAGGGAAACCAGTGCTCTTTACTACTGGTGCCAGAAGAAAACCAACTAATCTTTAAGGCACAAAATAAACTATTCTTAAGGCAGGAAAAGAAACTATGAGGAAACAGGGATTTAGAATGGAGGTATTTAGAGAAAAATATAGAAATTACATTACCAAGTAAGGGCTAGTGTTTCTATGGTTCTTAGTGCTTTTCTATTTGGGAATAAGTGAATCGTGATTTTCTTTTTGGGTTTGAACTCTTATTACTTGGTAAAAACGCAAAGAAGTACAAGAAAGACACATTTTTTTAAAGGCTAAGAAACTTAAAGGGACTTATTTTTGGTAATTCTACTTTAAGCCAGTGATACTAATTTCTAAGTTTACGTCGAAGAGTAAGTAACCATGAGACAGCCTCTCTAATACCAGTCCTCAAGTACTTCCTGGACCTGAATCAGGACGTGGGGAAGTAGTTTAAAAGTGAAGTGCAAAACTGAAAATAAAGGTCTGTACATGGTTGTACATTCAAGTTTGGGGAAAGTCAATAAGAACATGCAAATATAACAGGGAAAACCTTTGCGTGAAGAGGCACATCCGGTACCCACAGCAAATGTCCTAGCTGTCCCCTCTTACCTACTTACTCTCCATCTTAGTCACATCCTTAAGTTTAAAGCTCAGCAAATACTTAGAACTAATGATCTCATTTAAATTTTAAAAAAGCAAAGAGCTTGTTGACAAAATAGGGATATTTTTGAATGTCAAAGAAAGTGCATTTGAAAGAACTGGATCATTCTTTAGCTAGTAACCAGTGCTATCTTCACCACCCAAAATTATCTACAAAGACCAACTTTATAATACTATGCCACTGTATTTTTCAAGCTTTTAAGCGACAAAGATATAGCTCAAATCACCAAAAACTTATGTTTGATATGTTTATGGCAGCAACTTTACAAATCAATTCCTGTAATTTATTAAAACAAGTTCCACCCACTGCTCAACTGGTTGAGTACGAACACATCAGAGAGAGTTCTTGTGTGTCTACAGATACTCCACACAAGTCCTGGAGACCATACTTACAGCTTTAGCAAAAACACCCACGACCTCGGGGAACTGGTGTGTGAGAAAAGCTATCACTGCTGTAGAGGAGCACAGCCCCGCTGCGAAATGGATGAAAAAAGGAAGCTCCTTCTTTGGGTAAACAGAAACGTGATGAAAGGCTGCAAGGGAGAAAAGGCGGAAGTGGGCTTTATTTCAGAATACAGTGTAAGTCAGTCTTAATATTTTCAAACAAAACCTATTTTTAAAAACTAAAATGGAAATTAATTTTAAAAAAAGCACAAGTCTCTGGCCAAGCAAGGAAGAAGAAAGTTATCCATTATTTATTCCAGTATCCACAGCATGTTTACGTAGCCAGATATTGTGCCGGGGACTGGGACTAGGATGGTACCGTGGGAAAGAACATTAATTGTAAAGTCATGCTGAGGTGGGTTTGAAAAAAAGCTTTGTCACTTATTAGCTGTGTGATCTTGAATAAGTTGCTAAACCCTCTATTAGTTGCTATGGAGTTGTTATGATGAACTTTGTAAGCCCTTAATAAATGTCAGTGATTATAATTCTTGCTCTTTGGGAGCTCAGAGATGAGTCTAGTGATCCAGAGACGGATGTATGGTTGGAGATTTCCCAAAACCATCAGTTACTCATTTTACCCAATTACTCTATATGTGGCATTTTCATTGAGCAGTATAAAAATCGAAGTAGAATACTAAAGCCCTAAGATTCTAAATATAAGCGAAGTCCCTTGTCTTAATTTACCACATTTAAACATTTACTCAGATATTTTTCTAGTAATTGGATATTCCATTACCAATAGTATTCAAGTACTTACATTTTATTCAAAATTTGAACAAACTTGAATAACAATGTTGAGATGAGCCTATGACAATGCTTCTGCTTGGCGCACAGTAGGTGCTCAATAAATGTCTGTTGAACTGAAAGCTACTCTGGGTTTTCATTAGTCCAGGAAGTTGACTGCTCAGAGCTGGACACAAACCCAGGAATTCCTGATGTAATATACTACATAAGTAAGGGATGACTAATTCAGTGCTGAATCAAGGTCAGCTATAAATTTCACTTTTTTAAAACATAATGATTCACAGAGAGTATTACACCTAAGTTTCCTTCAGTAGACATGATATTTTTATGTCTTATCCTATATTCAGAAAGTATATACCCAAAACCAAACTCATTAAAAATGCTAAAAATTTCCAGGTCCTTGAGTCATGTTTAAAGTGAAAGCACAACAAATCTAATTTTTTAAAAAAATTCAGAAACATCAGAAGCTGTGGACAACACTGTGCTTTCAGCACCCAAAACCAGCATTCCTTTTTGCCTCATCCCTCAGCCAGGAGAGGCCAATTTCTTCCAGCAAACCTAGAAACAAATCATGGTATTTTCAAAGGCAGGGAACAAATACTTATGTATACCAATGGTTACTATAATTGCTATCATGTGAGATACAGCAAAATTAGTAATATTGATTAAGCTGTACAGCATTTTATGGTTTAAAAAGTACTTTTTAATTTATATATTACTTTAAAATTGTGTTACTAACCCTAAGAGATAGTATTATTTCCACTTTATAAGGTAGAAAACTGTACAGCTGTATAACATAATTTCCTAAAATATGAGACCTAATGATTTATTTTTGCATTACTTTCTGTAGATTCGTTTGTCAGTCAATGTTTGGCTAATGCATCAATATAATGGATGACTAGCACAGAAACACTCCCTTGAAAGTAAATTTCATCACTGGCTTGTAGAGAAAAATTTATCAGGAGGCATAAAAGACAACTAAATAGCTATGTGAACTAAGGGAACAGTTCAAGTCTGAACTTACGAGGCTCATCAGCAAATTCCAGAATGCTGTAAGTCATATCAAGGTTGAAGGAGAATTGAAAACAAAAAACATTAAGTACTCCTGAGTATTAGAACTCCACATTATTAAAAACGTGTTCCTTGTACCACAGTCAGAGACAGAAAAAAATACCCTAAGAACACAATATAACCAAACAACCCCCCCCCCAGCGTATTCCTCCTCACCAATCTCTTGGAATTTGCAAATGAGGAGCACCCTAGAAATAACAGAGGCCTGCCAAGAAGCAAACTGTCTGTTCTTACAGCCTGTGGCTCTGATAACACATAATAATAAGCCTGACTTTATTCATATTACTATGTAAAGTTGGCCTTACATCAGGCAGCCTTTGTAATGATTTGGGGGGGCGTTATTTTAGGCTAATACATTTAGCCTAAAATAATACACTCTCAAATATTGATGTTCCTTAATTAGAGATTTGTTCCTTCACCTTAAATAGCCTTGTTAAAAAAAAACAAACCTTGTTCCTGTTAAAATGGAAAAACAACAAGAACAATTATTACCACCACCATCCTAGGAAAGAAAATAAAATTTCTCTCACCAATGACCTTCTAATTGCCAAAGTCAATAGATTCTTCTCAGTAATTACATACCTTACTTAGTATCTCAGATACTCCTCCTCATTTGAAAATGTTTTCCTCCTTTTAGTTTCTAGGATATCTAGTTCTGGTTCTTGTCCTGTCTCTCCGACCACTCCTTCACTGAATCTTCCAGACTCCTTATCAGCCACCCATTCCTTAGACATTTTTGTGCCCCCATGGTTCTACCCTTAGTTTACTTCTCAGGCTACACAGTTTCCTTAGTGGTATCGTTCATGCCTAGAAAATTATCACTAGGTAATAAAATATTTCATTTTAAATTAACGTGTATATGTGTATACGTGGGTGAGGTGTAACGCGTGAAACACACTCAAAGCCTGAACTTATTTACTTCCCCCGCTCCTATCCCAAACCTGCTCCTCCTGTTGTATGATGGATTTACCATTCAAGTCACCTAACTCAGATTTAGGAATCATCCCTGACCTTGGAGAGCTAGGCACTCCCCATTTTAGCTTCCTTATAATCTACTCCATACATACAGCATTTAGCACATTGTTTATTGGTCTTTCTACTCACTGGTGAGCAACTTAGGAGTTCAGAGTTGGCCAAGGAGGAAGAGATACTAATAGTTAACATTTCTATTGAGTATATACAATGTACCTTATGGTAAACATTATAGGTATTCATAGAGGAACGGTAAAGAGAATCCTGGCCTTCAAGTCTAAAATCCAGAAGGGGGAGATTACAAAGTACACAAAGTACTTGGATAGTTCAAAGAAAGGAGAGATAACTTATCTCAGAGGATGGAAGAAAATAAAAGACCCTGGGAGAAAAATATCAGCACACTCAATTTATACAATCTCTCCTACATTTTCATCAGTCTGTCTGAACTTTTTAGTTCATTAAGCTTGATGCTTGTAAAAGTACAACTTTCCTTCCTAGACTTCAATTCTAATGGCCCCAGAATTGTAAAAACTGTGGCATAGGTTTATATCTTATAAGGAAACATGGTACTGGTGTTTATTACCTTCAGATTTATGGGTGAAATCATAAAAAGCAAAGTTAACAGAAGTTTACCAGCTCACAGAGAAGTGGTGAGCGCGGACGGGGAGCTGAGATAAAGCAGTGCGGACTATTCATTTGAGCAGGCTGGTTTCCTGGGGCAGCGATGAGAGGGAGACAGCTCAGCAGTCCTGCCCCCATGGACTTCTGCTTCTGCTCCTAACTTTCTGACTGCTCTTTTTAAAACTGGGAAACGTAGTATGTCCAACTTCACTCTTCTTTGTAAAGATTGTTTTGCCTAACTTTGAGTCCTTCATCTTTTCCTATAAATGTTGGGATCAGCTTGTCAATTTTTGCAAAATCCCTATTGGGATTTTGATAGGGATTGTATTGAATCTATAGATCAATTTGGAGAGAACTGCCATATAAATAATGTTGGGTCTTCCGCTCCATAAACATGGAATGTCTTTCCATTTATTCAGATTTTCTTTAAATTTTTCATCAATATTTTGTAGTTTTTAGTGTACAAATCTTATACTTCTTTTGTTAAATTTATTCCTAAATTGTTTGCTCTGTGATTAGAACTGTATTCGAATTTCATCCTTGGACTGTTTATTGCTAGTATATAAATATGCAATTGAGTTTTATATGTTGATATTATATTGTGTAACCTTGCTGAACTTGTTTATTATAAAATTCTAATAGTACTTTTATGGGTTTCTTAGCATTTCCTACATAGAAAATCGCTATCTGTGAATAAAGAGTTTTACTTCTGTCTTGCCTGACTGCCGTGGACTAGACGTCCCAGGGCAGTGCTGAGAGCAGGCAGGGAGAGCGGACACCCTTGCTGTGCTCCTGATCTCGGTGGGGGGGGGGCACTCAGTCCTTCACCGTAAAGTGTGGGGTTAGCTGTGGGTTTTCACAGACGCTCTTTATTGGGTTGAGAAAGTTCCCTTTTTTTCCTAGTTTGTTCAGAATTTTTATCATGAGTGGATGTTGAATTTGTGTCAAATACTTTTTTTAAGTCTACTGTCCTTTATTCTATTAATGTGCTACATTCCATTTTCAGATGTTAGACCAACCTTGCACTGTGAGGTGAACCCCACTTGGTCATGGAGCACAACCCTTTTTATGTGTCGCTAGGTTAAGTCTGCTACTACTTGGTTGAAGAAGTTTACGTCTCTATTCATCAGGGACATTGTTCTACAGTTTCCTTTTTCGGAATGTCTCTGTCTGGATTTGGTATCAGGGTGGCACTGGTATCACAGAATGAGTTGGGAAGTATTCTTTCCTCCCTTGTTTCCTGAAAAGAGTTCGTAAAGTATTGATAATATTTCTTTCTTAAATGTTTATAGGATGCCTGCTCTTTTTAGTATCTTTCATCTTTGTGTCCTGCATTGCATCTAGCATAGGGTTTCACTGCAAAAACATTTGGGAATGAATTATATTATGCAAGTCCATCCAAGAAATGACTAAAAGAGTACAAAAACAGTATCCTGAATTTCAACCAAAGGTACTTTGAAAATGGGAGAACACTATGAAAAACAATCTCACCACTACCTTTAAGTTTAGGAAAGCTAGAATATTTACTTACTAGGCAACAGCTCTCTATCAGCAGTCTCTGTGCAGCTGGGATAAGGGTAAAACAGATGGCCTTTCTCTAACGGGTATGGAATCATTCTAAAAGCTGAGGAAAAAAAAATACATATGTTGATGTTCAATTCACACTTGTTTTCATCTTATACTACATATCAAAGCCATTCTAAAGACATTTTCATGAAACATCTTATGTTTCCTCTTATTTTCTTTTTTAGAGACACATTTTAATGAAGGAAACAAGGTAAGCAAAAGAGTGAATAAAAGGAAAAATAAGGTGTATCTAGAGAATAGTGAATGGCCGGGCTGAGACAAAACTAAAGGAGCCCTTCTGGCCTCAGTCTCCTCGCTACGAACACCACAGACTGCCCTCTGAGCACCAGTTCCGCTTCCGAGAGTAATCCCCATAGAACTGCAGCACGGGTAACTGTTGTGGCCGTACTGCTGGCAACTTAAGAGAGTTCTCAGTGGTTTCTAACGTCACATGTGAGATGTCACTGCTTTCTATGAGCAGAGCTTAATTTAGATCAGAGTCACCAAAGTATAACCCTTTGGTCAGACCTGGCCCACAATCGGTTTTTGTAAATAAAATCGTATTAGAATGCAGCCATGCTTGTTCATGTATACATTCTGTAAAGCTGCTTTCATGCTAGAAGAGTTGGGTAGTTCAGACAGAGACTATGGCCTGCAAAAACAAGATATTTACCATCTGGCCCTCCACAGCAAAAGTCTACCCATCCTTGATCTAGACTGTCACCAACTCTTGCAGATTTTTTTAAAAATTTGTTTATTTGCTGATTTTTTAGAGAGAGAAAGAGGGAGAAAGGGAAGAAGGGAGGGAAGAGAGAGAGAGAGAGAGAGAAATATGGATCTGTTGCATTCATTAGTTGTTTCTTGCATGTGCCCTGACCCAAACCCACAACCTTGGCTTTTTGGGATGGTGCTCTAACCAACTGAGCTACCTAAACAGAGCTTGTAGACTTCTTAAAGCAGGAATTCTTATTGATCTATAAAACTAGCCAAGTACTCATCGAAATTGTGATAAGATTTTTGCTTTTGCTTTAATGCCTCTCTCTAAACTTCTATCAACATCTGGATTTTGTTTGGACACAATAAAAAGTAGTTATTTGTCCAAAGTCCCAGGGAAAATCAGTGATAACACTAGGAAATCACGCATTAATGTGACTGTTTAAGAAATACAATGTAAGTCATATACTTATTGAAAACCTCCATCAATGCTAGGCACTGAAGACACACAGCAGGTGAATGCGACAGAGTACCTTGTTTTGAAGAGCCTGCCGACTACTGGGAAAAAATCAGAATAAAGTCTAATAACCTAGACATGCAGCCCCTCAGTTTCAGTTGTCCCAGCTGCATCAACCTGTACAGTGTCAGTGTCAAGCACAGTGTGTGACCCTGAAGTCAAAGGTTCTTAAGTTTTCCTGGCTCAAGGACACATGGTGTCCTTTCTGTCTCAGTAATTTTTTCTGATGCCCATAGGTTGAAAGAAATATCTCACAATTCCACTTATTGGGTCCAAACAACTTTAAACGTTTATATTCTAAAAATTTAGCAGTGATTTGAAAAAACTCTCATAAGTTAAAAGAAAAAATATTTCATTTTGATTAACCGTCATTTCTTACTACTGGGGTATATGAGTCTGTTGAGAACCACAACTTCTCAGACCTTGGAATGAGATTGGAGAGCGCTAGCTTCATTTCCTGTTCCACACTGATTTTTGTGTGGTACTTCTTTTAATCACAAAAACTAACAAAATCCCAGCTTTGCCTAGCTGTGACATAGGAAGAAACAGAGACTGGAGAGCCATCTAATTGTGAAACCATAAACTATCTAGAGTAATAGTTTGAGTGGTGTCTGACAGATGTTGATATTGCTGTTTCTAGCAAACATTTAAAATACCCACACATATCATGGAATATTGTTCAGCCTTAAAAAGGAATGAAGTTCTAACACATGCTATAACATTATGCTAAGTGAAATAAGCCAGATATAAAAGGACAAATATCGTATGATTCCATTATACGAGACACCGAGAGTAGTCAAACTCATGGAGACAGAAAGTAGAATGATTACCAGGGTCTAGGGAGAATGGGAAGAATGAGGAGCTACTGTTTAATGGGCACAGAATTTCAGTGTGGGATAATGAAAAAGTTCTGGGGATGGATGATGGTGACAGTTGTACAATAACGTGAATGTACTTAATGCCACTGAACTGTATACTTTAAAATGGTTAAAAATGATAACTTCTATTTATATGTATTTTACCACAATTAAAAAATTTTAAGAATAGAATTGATATTAGTTGTGACAAAAGTAGTTTCATGTTATACACATCTGAAAATAAAATATACTGGAATAGCTCAACCACATTAAAGAGCTTATAAACCCAGGATTATCAGTTATCCTTTTCTTTCCTTACAGATACACACTTTAAATGAACACGTGGCAAAATACCACGGCAGTGTCTCCTTCTGCTTCTCCTAAATGCGGCAGCAATATAAGTTCACTAACTAGATCTCTCTTCTACCAATTAACCAAATGTCACACCACCGAGCTCACAAGGAGACCAGTCTGAGCAGCAAACCCTTACAGCAACGCAGACAGTCTCATTCAAAAAGACTGCCTGTGAGCGCAACGAGCAGGCAGGGACCGGGGCTCCACGTGGGAAGGAATACTCACTGCCTTCCCACGTACACCGCAACAGGTTGAGAGCGCCTTCGATCCGCTTCCAGTGCTGAAGGTGAAAGAAAGCATAGGCAATTGCTTCACTATCACCCCGTTTCAGAATGTGTTCTGGAGGTAAAATTAGACTTTTCATCTCTAATAAATACTAAAAAAAAAAAATAACACACACACGTAGACACGTCACAGAAAAAAGAAAAAAGAAAAAAATGTGTTAAATTCAAACATCCACGAAAATGTAGATTCAAATTTTATAAAGTCACAAACATTAAACTAGTTGAAATGACATTCAAGATCCTACTGATAAATGTATATAAAATGCTCTCTATGCAAATTCCAAGGGCCAGAATATTTCTATAGGTAACAATAAGGTAATAAGTGCCTTATATCTGACCCTGCTAAACAAAATGGAAAGTCAAGCTGAGGAAATATGTGAGAGCAAACATTTATTTTTCCAAACACTAATTAAGTGTAACAATTACAGAATACCATTTTGTAACAACACTTCGTGGCAATATTCAATTTTTTTTCTCATTCTCATTTACAAGGGATGGAACTTAATTGTGAAGAAGTTCCATTAAATTAATATTTACAGAGAGCAAAGCACTTGCTTGTTAGAGAACACCAAAAAACACTATTTTTTGTGGAACTTCCTAATGCAATGAGAAAGATGGAGTTCTTAAATTAATCATTATAACCAGACTGTGCTAAGTGTTTTATTAGAGGTATAACAATGCATATAGAAATATGGATAGGAAGTACTAATTTTTAAATTCAGTTTTTTATGATAGCTTCATTGAGATATAATCACATTCTTCACAATTCACCCATCCACAATACGCGACTCAGTGGTTTTTAGTGTATTCACGGGCACGGGCAACCACCAGCACAGCCATTTTGGAACTTCTCATCACCGCAGAAGGAAACCCGCGCGCTCTTCGGTTATCACCCCCCCTCCACCATTCCCCCAAGCCCTAGGCAACAAGTAGTCTGCTTTCTGTCCCTATCGACTTGCCTATTCTGGATGTTCATACAAACAGAATTATATAATAGGTGGTCTTTTGTAACTGGTTTCTTTCACTTAGCAAACTGTTCTCAAGGCACATCCAGGTTGCAGCATGCATTAGTGCCTCGGTCCCCTTCACGGCTGAACAATGCTCCATCGTGTGGACATAACACATCAGTTCACCCAGTCATCGTTTGATGGCTATTTGGCAGTTTCCACCTTACGGCTATTTGAATGATGCTAGAGAAACATCCGTGTGCCAGTTTCTATGTGAACATCTGTCTTCACCTCTCTTAGGTGTACACCTAGGAGTGGAGTTGCTGGGTCATATGGTAACTCTACGTTTAGGAGGTATTAATTCTGCTTAAGGGGCTGAAAATAAACCTCTCGATGGAATTTGGGATTTGAGCTAATATACAGAGATGGATGGAATGTGGATGAGCGGATTGGGGGTGGGTGGAGAAAAGAACAAGAGGACATATTCAAAGTACAGGGACAACTTGAAAAAAGGCACTGAGCCAAGAGAACAAGATGCATTTAAGGGATTAGTGGGTGTGCTTGTTAAAGAAACTATAGCCTATCAATTCTTATTCATAGATGAAATTAAATTCTATCTTAAATTCTGGAAGAAAATACTTGCCTTAATATTAAAATCCATTAACAAAAACAGTATAGTCACAGTTATTACACTAATCAAATGTACTAATTACATGAAGATGCAAAGTTAATCACTTGTACATCATCTTTACTATTAAACTGCTCAACTTAAAACAAAATCTTTTTAAAATTTCAGTTAACTAAGTACTTCCTACAAACACTTTCCCTACTAAAATAGGCTTGAAATGACCTCTTTGGTTCTAAATAATGTGATACCAAATTATGTGTAGTAAGATCCAAACCACATTAACTTGTTATAAAACATAAAAAGAGAAACATTCCAGAGGTGTCTGAAAAGATATATTTTCACATTTCAAATTCTAAATTCCTCAGATTATTACACAAACTAATGAGATAAACAACATAAATTAAATAGCTGAATTTGTGAAAAACACTTTCTAAAACTGCTACAAGCAGGAAGAAGCTTAAAAACAAAAAGTGTAGTGGTTTCAGTATTTAAGCCTTAGGCTATTAATCAATATGTATGTATACATCGTATTATTATATGTAAAATGACTGTCCTTATGAACTGTGTCTTTCCAGCACTTACTGAGCTTAACGCCCATCTTTGATGACTCTAACTCCTATATCTCAATGCAGCTGAAGTTTAAGAAAAAAGAATTAATGTTAGTCTTCATGTTTCTGGCTCTCTCCTCCAAGTGTAAGAATGCAATCTGCTCATCAATTTATTTTAGCAGATGTCACAAACTATGAGATTATTTACTAATCCAGTTTGGGGACTTAACATTTCCCATTCAGTTTCTTAAAGGAATGCAGCAGAGGTTGTGTCCTGGTCAAGCAAAGCCCATTTGCTGCCTGGTTGGGTTTTCTCCCCTTAGTGCCTTGGGCCTATATTCAGGAGGGTAATATTCTTTCTAATCCTCTCTAATCCTTGCCCATTTTTTTAAAACACAGTAAAAGATCACTCGCACCAGGCAGCTGTGGGAAAATGGACTCAAATAGCTGACCTCTGACATGACTCCTTATGCTCCTTGCAAGTGCACGAAGAGCTTCTTCAGTAGGAAGCAAAGAAAATGCAGCCGTCACAGTGAAATCTCCATCATCAAAAAGAGTACCTCAGTTTCAGAAGAAAACTTTTTAACACTTAAACCAACTCATTTCTATTAAAATTTTGCCTCATTTTACAGATAGGGAAGACAAAATATACCAAATTATTTTCAAGGAGCTTTAGAACCAGGAAGCTTTAAACTACTTTGTAGCCACTTAGCAAATGGTAAGCAAAGATACTCAGTTAACAATTATTCAAAAGAACTTATAGAAAATGTCAACTTAATATGTCAAGAAAATAACTTTTGAACAGCAACTATACATCT
>VMDR010024003.1:0-15283 GCA_007922815.1 Macrotus californicus | reverse complement strand
AAGAATTAAATACCAATAGCACATCTGGTCACAAAAACATCATCAAACTTCTAAATAAAGACTCAAAACATTTCTAATATTATATTAAACACTGAAATAAATATGATGCATATATATATTTAAGAAAGATTAATAATAAGTGAGATCACGATTTTCCA
The DNA here is from genome assembly GCA_007922815.1 of Macrotus californicus. Lineage (NCBI taxonomy): Eukaryota > Metazoa > Chordata > Mammalia > Chiroptera > Phyllostomidae > Macrotus > Macrotus californicus. The sequence continues at coordinate 15,125 of VMDR010024003.1, read as the reverse complement.
ATACACTATTCCAGTTCCAGGTTGAGGGTAGCTGGAGCCTGTCCAGCTAGCTCAGAGCACCGGATATGAGCCAACCCTGGACAGAGCATTCTCCTTGGAAAGCAGCTTGCACACACACTCCACACTCACTCAGACTGGAGTAATTTAGACACACCAGCTCACCTCACGTGCACATCTTCGGGTTGTGGGAGGAAAGTGGAGTCCCAGAGACCACCCACACAGACATGGGAAGACCGTGCAAGCTCCTCATAGACAGTCACCCCCAACTGGGAATCAATATTTTCTTTACTTGTCAACATTATAACAAAACATTGAACAAAATGATATTATTTGAGGAACTACTTTATCTGTTTAAGCAACTGTTGCGATGTTAGAGCTCTGATATTCTCTAGGATCTTTGAATCATTTATGTACAGTTAATGGATGAAGGAAGAGCATGAGTAGAGATGATGATCACACACAAGGGAGGTACATACGGGCCAGGCCTGTAAGTGTCTTGCATCATGTCTGTTCACATGGCATCACCCAATGGCACTCAGCCAAACTCAGACACAGGAAATCTGAGGAATCCAGCCTAACTGCGAGCTCAGGAAGGTCAGGACATGGCTCTGTGAACAGAGAGCAGCCTCTGCCATACCCTTTGTGGAAAGAGGGCGAAAGTCCACAAAGCAAGTAAGATGCCAGCTGGCAGTTAAGCTGATGTAAGAGGAAGCAATGAGACATTTATAAGCATGTTTTAGCGCTTAGTGCTCTTTGGTGGGATATGAACGACCTTGATGAAAATAGTTGGGTTCTTTGTTTTCAGTATTGTCCGGTTGATCATTAACTTGTTCCCTGTTTGGAGGATTTGACAGCTAAATTTATGGAGACTGTCAGCCTCCCACCTCGCATGACCCCTTTGGTTTACAAAGTAGAATACTGAGTTCCCCGAATTTAGAGTGCTCCCATGACTCATTTCTGTTTTCAATGACAAGTGTGTCTTATGTCCTGTCAGCCAATGGAGCTGTGGTCTAGGGTCCAGATCTAGGGTCCAGGACTAAGAGACTCATCTTAGTGGATTTTCTTTGTTCCTCTTATTTCTCTCTACACCATCCCTTGGCAAGCTGAGAAACAGGCCCAGTTTCAAACCACCTCTGGGCTCTCATGACATGCAAATTGGTATCTAGAGTTTCATGAGGTTTCTAAGACTATTTACAGTTGTTTTCTGAATATTCTAACTTTGATGTTGTGTTTGTAGTTAAAAATATGAACTATGAAATTAAATAGACCTTAGATTCTGGATGTATCATTTAATAATTGTATAACCTCAGGGAATTTACTTAACCCCTCAAAACTTGATGCTTATCTGAAAAAAAATTGATATGTGATAGATTGTTGTTGTTAACATTATCCAATCACAATAAAACCTGTGGATGGTACTTTTTTTCTAATTAAAAGACATGGGTATCCACTAAATTACTCAAGTGAAAAATCAGATCACTATCATGAACACTTTCTCTGTTAAACTTTTCCACATCAAATTTGTTGTCAAGATCTATTATTTTACCTGTGTGAGAGAGAATGTTGGCTGTTCAAAAAACCCCAAAAACTGGCATCTGCCCTGGCCAGGTGGCTCAGTTGGTTGGAGCATCATCCCATAAGGGAAAGATTGTAGGTTCAATTCCTGGTCAGAGCTCATACCTAGGTTGTGGGTTCAATCTCCAGTCCAGGTGCATACAGGAGGCAACCAACTGATGCTTCTCTCATGCATCGATGATTCTCTCTCTCTCCCTTCCTCTCTCTCTAAAAGCAATGAAAAGATCTCCTCAGGTGAGGATAAAAACAAACAAACAGATTCCTTTTCTCCCTGAGCATCTGGCTAGACTACATTTCCCAGACCTTCTTATGGTTAGGGTTGGTCCCATGACTGATCTCTAACCAGAGAAATGTGGATGGACATGAGTGAACCACTTTCCAGGCATGGCACATAAAGAATTGCAGATTTGATACCCCATATTCTTTCCCTTGTGCCTCCTGGGTTCAGATCCCCAGAGTGACCTTGAATGTCATGTGTTGAAGACATCAAACTCACTTCATCCTGAGTCTGTGAATGACTGTGTGGAGCAGAGCACTATCCCACTGCCATCTTTCCAGTTAATTTAAACCTAGGTTGGAGGTTTTGGACTTTTCAATTGAGCAAGAAATATTCTTGTGTTTGAATAGTCAAATATTTGGGGATCTATTAGTATAGTCGTTTAACTACTTTAAAATCCTTTATAAGCACGTTATCTACCGGATGCTACATATGGTCCATGAGACCCTTGATAATTATCACATTTTCCCTTTTTTGAAACCTCTGCACCACCCCCTGTGTACATCTTCCTGTATATCCACACAAAACCATCTCACTGGTACAACAATGAACAGGTGTCATTTTCCCTTCATAGGTTGTTTCCTGTCCCTAAAACATCTCTCACTCCTTCACCTACTTAAAGGGCTCACATTTATACATGAGCTCAGTCCTATCTCTCTCTCTATGATTCTTCACTCACCCTACCTCCCACTTACAATGAGAGGCATCTTCATCTCTTCCCCTGTAATACTCTATATTTCTCTAATATTGGTCTTATTGAATTTGGTGTAACTATTTGTGTACCTGTTATTATTGTCATACTAGAGAGGGTTTTCATTTTAAATAATGGATTTTACTGTTATCTGATATGGTCATTTTTATATTACCCACCATGTAGTAATTTTTTGAAGATAGTCATTGAATAAATGAATGTGTTGTTCCTGTATTGCCATATAACATCATTCCAAAGGTTTAGTGGCTTAAAGCAACCATTTCATTTTCTTTCCAACTTCAGAGGCCAGTTGTAAAGTTTTTCTTTGATTGTTGATGATCAGCTGGGGCAAGAGGATGCTTCAGATTTGTCTTACAAGATGACTGCTTTGTTTGTATTTCTCCGTCTCAGAGTTCTTCTCTCTCTCTCTCTCTCTCTCTCTCTCTCTCTCTCTCTCTCTCTCTCTCTCTCTTCCTCTCACTCTCCAGGGTGTCTCATGTTTCAGAGAAATCTTCATGGGGCTTGTACTTCCCTCATCATGGTAGTTTCACGTTTGTTACACTTCAGGGCAGCTCTCTTCTAAGAGGACATACATAAAAACGAGTGTTCCAGTCAGGGTGGAATCTGAGAGACTGGTTACAATCTTGCTACAGATTACCAGGACGTGACTTCTTCTGCAATATGTCAGACAAGTAAATCAGAAATCAAGCCTGGTTTCTAGGGAAAGGGAATTAGAGTCTATCTATCAGTGGAAGGACTAGCATCTTTAATTTTCCAAATAAATAAATGGAAATACTGGGTAACTTCATGTAAAGCTTCAAGATCTGAGTAGTAAATGTATCAATAATTAAAGATAAATTTTTAAAACAATTCCATTATAAAGTTTAAATAGCAAACATTCAAGTGTACCATGTACCACATTAATATAGGCAAATTAACTGATCTGCGAGTTTGGTGAGTTAAAATCTGAAAGTGGATATATATGTAAGTATATCATAATCCCATGTAATGTATGAAGAGAGTATGTTATTTTATCTGAGATAAATTCAGTAAAAGACCAAAGTGAAAATATTCATAGAAACAAAAAATGATTTTAACGTTAGCTAGCATCTTTAGGTCTTTGAGCAAACAGCTTTTTAAATCATGGAAAACACATAAGAATAAGAGCGTATATAAGAAATGTCCACTTTTAGTAAGACTTTTTTCTGGTTTAGGACTTTGCTAGCAGGTATATGGTTATAATTATAGGTATTAGAAAACACAGAGACAAAAGAGAATGGATAGTTTTTGTTTAGGAAGTGCTTACATGTCAGTTTCCATTGTGACTCTCTTGGGGACTAAGAAAAACTTGTGAGGGAGGGAGTTAGGTTTCACCTGAAGGGAACTGATGCTGACAACTACCCAGAGGGAGGTTATTTTTCAGATAATTAATGAAATGGGTTTCTGGAACCTAATCTAGAGCTAACAGGTCTCTGATTAAAGACATTGCATGTCCCAGAACCATTTCAGGAGTGATACTCACATGTTACATTGGTGGATGATTTCAAAGCACAACCTCTTCTCTCTACGGGACTCTCCTCTCCTCTCCTTTGTTTTAGCAGACTTTCCCACCGCTTTGCCAAGGGTGCAGATTCTGTATTGCAACTCTTTCTTGTTCCTGAATAAAGCCATTTTGCTGCAGAAATTTCTAGTAGACTTTTTGTTTAAGGTCAACGATTTAAATGCTGGAGAGTGGGAGGACTAAGAAAATTCTTATCAAATGTAGCTGAAAATCATGTCTGAGATAATTTTCTTTAATTAAGCTAGTGTCGGGCTCTTGTTCTAATAACTTGTTTATATGAAAGAAACACAGTTTGCTTTTGTTATTATAAACTGATGAAGCTAGGGATGGATGGGTGACATTGCAGTTCTGATATTTATGGAAAACCCCGAAAGGCAAATGCTGAGCGCAAACTTCAACATCTCCCCAATAAAACTGAAACAGAGTCCATTCTAGAACTCTACAGCCCTGGCCAAAGTTGGGTTATAAAATGACAGCTCAGAAGTATTTCAAAGCTCATTTCCAAATATTAAGGAAATTACATATATTTATTTTAAGGATCATAAACATTTTTTGTGTTTTTATACAAAGAAATTTTTATGTCAAGCCAGTATTGAAACTAAATGGCACAATTTTGCTAATTTATGAGAGCACGCAACATGTAATTTTTAAATTAGATATCAGATTACCTCTTAAGTTTAGTGCTTGGGGAAATGAACATGGATGACAAAGCTGCACTGAGGCAGATCTCATTGGTATTGCTTGAATAAATCACATCTACTACTGGAAGTATGAGCCTACAGATTGTGCTGCTTTGTAGGTACAATTAAAAACAAATTGATAAATAAATTTGCTCTTGAAATAAGAATGTACTCCTATTGCAACTATGCTATTAGTTTTTATTTTCAAGAGAAAATTAATACCTAGAACCTCTCGAATGTCCTCAGCTGTGTTGTTGCATTTAATATAGATGTAGCTTTAACAATGAATAAACTATTCTTTCACATTAATAAAACAATGTATTAAATCAGGCATTACCAATTAAGAAAGGATTATTGTACACACATAAAGGCAATCATAAAATCTCTATTTAACTGAAGTTCACACTCTAGACTCATACCCTCTATCAAGTTCATGCTTACTCTGCCCATCACACAATCTTCCCCTACTTTTTATTGCATCTTGTGTTTTCTTGTACTTATAGTACCAATTTCCTTGATTTTAACTTTTGGTGAAATTTCCTGTCTACATCAATAGAATGTGCTCTATAAGGTTAATGTTTGTTTGTTTTTCTCCTTAGAATCCCTAATATCAAAAGTATAGTATCTCACATCAAGTAGGTACTCAATAAATGTGGGTTGAATAAATACTACAATTGCTTATGTCTTTAGCTGACTTATTCAACCTCCTATGTTTCATTCAGTAAGAAAATATGTTTTAGTTGCTATAGGAGGTTATTAAAGAACATAGATAACATTCCTGCCTGTAACAGTGTTGGAGAAAAAAGGCCAACATGCCAAAGAAGAAATTTATATGCAATACTAACAATAGTGTACAATCTAATCTGTGTGATAGATTTAGAGCTTTAGCGGAACAACTAGGGTAATATAAACAAAGGAGAGATGGTAACAGATATGTGTGCAGATAAAAGATAAAGTTATTTCTTCATGGAGAGGTCAAATTGAGGTTACTGATCTGACTGGAGATCTGTCAAATTTTTGTATCAGGAAATACTTGTTGGGCATCCACAGGGAAGATGTCCTTTTTGATTCTAGCACTAGTGCCAAAATGTAGAAACAATGGTTCTCAACTTATAGAAGATTACCTTCCAGAATCTCGGGGACAATGGTAGGAAATAAAATTGGAAATGTAGGGGCCCTGAAATACTGTTGCAGTGTTGGCTTTAGCAAAGCTCTGCTTCATGAATTATGTATTGTGCCTGAGTAACATCCAGAAGAATATTACCAACACAAACAACTCCCGTTCTGACACCTGAGAAAGCATTAGTCCCTGGTTAAAAGCACACACCTAAAAAGCAAGTAATAGGCAAGAAAACATGAGGTAGGACTCAGGGGAGTGAAAGTCTAAACATTAATAATGACAAAATGATCAAACTGGGCTTATAAGAAATTAATTTCATTATGTAAGTTAGATATTTTTGTTATTTGAATTTTAGGTGTCTGAGTAAAGTTAAAATTGCTATCAACATACTCTAAATTTTACTCATTATTTTTTATTCCATCTTCATCTCTGCCTCCTGAAATCATTTGAAAACAGTATGGAGAAAAAATAAATGCAATTAATTTATTCACAATTGCTTATTAAATGAAATAAATAAAGTGCAATTATTTTTTTCTTTGGGTACTCACTTTCATGTAGTCACTCCCTTCTGTTAATTTGCTAACATAGGCTATTCTTAAGTAGCATCAATATCATCACCCATCAATTGAATTATACACAGTATTTATGAGTTTGAACAAATTCAATCCCTGTTTGATAATTAAAGGAGCACAATTGAAGAAACACTGGGAAGATTCAGAGTTCTAAAGCTACCCACAGAATCTAAAACTGTGGAAATATTTCATAGAAAACTCCCCTGGCAAATAAATATTCTTAATCCATATATTTAAAGAAAATTGAAACTATACCTCTATGTATACATTAGGTATTAATCACCAAAATGTTATTAAACATAGGGATGTGATTTTTTATTCTTCCTACACCAGAGGCTCCATGTATTTTCCGGTTGGCAATGCAAAAGTGTTTCCTAAGTGAGACAGTTTGAAAATAAATTAAATAAAATGTCTTTATGGAAGACTTTGAGTTGGTATAAGCGATTTTGAGAGAATAATTTGAGTTTAGTTTTATATTACCTAAGTAGTAGAATACATAATGTTACAAAGATGATGTAGTTCATAAACAGAATTTTTTTGTCCTCTGCCTTTGCTCAGAACAAGTTACTATTTACTCATTTTTTAGAATGGTCTGGCTTTTATACTATGTAGCCATTTTAATTTTAGAAAGATTTTATTGTTTTAATTTCCTAGAAATATAGAAAAGCCCCACATTACCAACAAAGCTGCCTATTCTTTTGTTCTTAAGAGCACATACTTATGTTTCTCCTGTTAGCAAAATAATAAATGATCATTGGAGGAAACATTTAATGGGCTGACAAACTTCAGAGGGTCAATGAACCTTCAGGAACAGCATGAGAAATACTGCATATATCTGCTCATGTCCACCTTTTCTTTTTTTTCTTTTTTCTTTTCTTGGTCCATATTTTACATATTCTCAAACTGGTTTGTGGAAGAAAAAAAGTTTCATGAGCTCTCAAGTCAATGATCTTGAGAACAGATATCTCTTAATGTTTAAGTATGTGTGCTTTCTGGGCTTTATGTCAGTGCTCATCTTCATGTTTGTCTGTCTCTCCATACCTACCTATCTACATAGTTAGTTATTAACATTAAAAGAATGTCTAGGTAACCGTTTGTAGAAAAGAGAATAGTGGCATTCTGCACATTTTCTTGCTTGGGTGTTAGTTACATATTTTTAATTTTAATGTGCATTTCAAGTATCATTCATGTATACTCATTAACTGCTTTATTTATTGTTTCACTTTCTCCCTTTCACCTACTCTCTTCTGTATGGAGTGTTGGTGGTATTTGGCAAACATATTTAGTCTTTAGTTTGTTCAATACAGAGGGTGGATATTGAATGAACCAGAAAAGAAATTAATGTCACACAAAGATGGATACAGAGACTTGTGGGCCTTGTATTTTACCTTTTTCTGACAACAACTTATTTGCACAAAGAATACTTGCTTTATGTGCTGAAAGCACAAAGTGGTGTTGCATATTACCAATGGAACACTAATAGGGGAACAATGGCAAGAACAGATGCTCAAGATCCATAGAGTCAAACCATCAGGTACTTGTTCGATGACTCTCAGAGTCATTCCCATCCTTCCATTCTTCTGTTTCTGAAGCACAGGGGGCTGGAAGTCAACAAACTACATATCAGATTTCTTAAGCAACTGACTCCCAGCAGTGTTCAGCTGATGGGAAGTCCTGCTCTGCGTATGAAATGTGTGAAGAGAAAATGATTTTTTTTTCTACTTCTGGGGTGGCTGGAGCAGCAGTAGCAGCAGCAATGGGCCAATCTGGATTTCTGGGTCATTCTCAAGCAGGGGAGCCCTATTCACAGCTGTAGGAGGAGTGCTAGAGCAACCTTAGCAGTACAGTGACGTGGACTCCAGCTGCGGCGAAGGCAGTGCCAGCTGTGGGCAATGTCAGGTCTCCAGGCTTCTCTTGTCAGTGTGTGGGCCCACTGATGGCTTTCCTGTTGGCTGTAGGCGGGAAAGTATTGCTCAGGGAACCGTGAAAATGAGAGGGATGGAGAAATATACCAAGAACAGCCAGCTTAAACCTAGATTTGTAACCCTACAATGTTTGTTAAAATCGTTTTACTAGTTTTTTTAAATGTATGATTTAGACACATAAAAAGTAGCAAAAACAATTTTAACAAACATTATGTGGTTATACATTTACAAAGAAAATCTTCATGAATGAACAGTAAGATAAAGTCAGATTAAGATATTTTATAACTGTGAGAATCGGATAAAAATTTAAATACTATTGTGCCCTGATTAAGTTGAGAATTTAGTTCCGAAGAATGTTTTAAGAGGCAGAAACAAGTTTGAATTTGCCAGTAAAGCCACTTTTCAAGAACATAATTGTATTAATGAATAATTTTTAGGATGAAAAGTACCTTAGAAATCATCAAGGTAATACCCTTTCTTTCCAAGGGAAAAAAGGACAATTCTGACAAGTTTACAAGATTAGTCGAAACAAGCACGCAGATTGGTCTTCTGCAGAACCGGCCATGTTGCTGTAAGTAGATGGGTCAGAAGAAAAGACTAAGCCCTCCGTGGGTTCGCTGTACTCCTTCCCCAGGCACAGTGACTCAAAACCTTGCTAGATCACCAGGTCGGAGAGAAAGTTTGATGCTTTGGAAAATCTGTTCTGGGCATTTTGCAGAGTTCCTATGAATTCACGCAAATAAGAGCTTATTGTTATGATCTTATAAATGGCATTAGTTAATTTCACTTGTATGTGAGGTCTCCCTTCTTCAACAGATGTTCTTAGGTGAGCTTGTTTCAGTTTTTGGAACCTATTTTGTTGAGCTTTATGAAATGGCTATATTTTTAAGCCAAAAATGGTCAAATATGAGCTATTTCACATCTTTCACCCTAATAAAAAGGAGTTGATATTCCTATTAGGCTTGGATTTAAGAAAAATTCAACAGGTTCCAAATGCATCATACATTAGGAAGACTTGACTAATATTATCTTAAAGGTAGAAATTTTCTGAGATCTTCAAAGACCACTTGATTTTATGCTCATTTTCTTACTCCAGCATCAAGTGACAGCCAGTCAGTTCATTGAGCGTATAAAGCACTTTTGTATTGGGTCAATTACAGTAGAGAATTTATAAAGATTAGGAGTAGCAAAGTCATTCCAATTATATTACCACTGGGACAGACACTGTCTAAAATTCACTGGGGGACCTGCATGTTCAGACCCTGGAATGGATTTAGACATGAACAAAACTGACTGCAGAGAGTGTTCCTCAGGTGGGAGGCCAAGGTCCAGGAGACAAGACCAGAGTTAAGGTGGTTAGGAAAGTCAACGATTTCTGTAACTTTTCCTTTAGGTATTAAATAAGTAAGTTTGTAAAGTGAAACTGCAAAAAAAAAAAGAAACCCTCCATTTCCAGTGACCTCTTTTTTCCCCTCCCACTCTCCTTTTTGTCTATGTATGTTTCAAGAACTCTTTGTCATAGATGATGTGGGACTGTGCGAGTCTCACTAAATGATAATCCTTGAAATGCAGACTGATCAAAAACACTGAGGAAGATACTTGTCTAGTCAAATGTGTCCGCAGCAATCAAGATGCAAGATAAATGTGTTCATTACAGTTCAGTCTGAATGGTGAACATGGACCTATCTGCTAGATAAATCTGTATTTAGACAGTCCATTGAAAAAAGGCATTAACAATCTTAAATGCATCATCGAGCATTTTATTACTCTTACCTATTGGTTTGAAAACTCAATATTGGGGAAGAAAAATATCCACATTAATATACATTTCTGTTTTGCAATGTATATATGTGTGTGTGTGTGTGTATAGACTTAGTTTTAAGCTAATTAATAATTTTTTTAAAATGCCAGAATCAGCACTAGAGAATTAAAATTATGTCTCTAGCCCTGACTGCTGTGGCTCAGTGGGCTGGGAGTCACAAACCGAAAGGTTGCCTGTTAGATTCTAGGTCAGGGCATATGCATCAGTTGCTGGGCCGTGTCCCTGGCTGGGGCGCGCCAGAAGCAACCAATCGATGAATTGATGATCAATGTTTCTCTTTCTCCCCCCTTCACCTTGCTCTAAAAATAAATAAATAAAATCTTTAAAAAAATAATTATATATCTCTAACTATAAATACTGCATATCTTAATGATTAAACATGTTTTATAAAATGTAATTTCTTGTTCTTTCTTAACTCATTTCTGCTGTGATTTCAAGACCATGTTAGTTAGGAGTTATAGAGAAAGGAATATCCCTAAAATTGATAATAATTTAAATATATTAATATAAGAAGGTATTATTAGAAAATTATAACATTTATATTTTCTCAGAGTTATATATAAAGAAAAAAGATATGATTTTTTAGAAGTGGCATGGATTTTTACATTACTTATTCTAATTCTATCAGTGAGGGTTCAGGCAGAAAATTGGAAACCATTTTCACTCTTCAAATCATAAGAAATTGAATAAAAGAAATTGATTATTCAAATGATGGAAAAACTGTTAAGCCAAAAAGAGTTCAGTGACTGAATCAGGAGATTACCACAGCAGGAAACGGCAACCGCCCCGGGGCTAAAGGGGCAGTGAGAAGAGCCCATCGAGAGTGCAGAAGCCTGGTACCATAGCAGGGGCTGCTTAGAAATTGCTGGGACCGTAGACAGAGAGGCTGTGATGGACGACAAAAATCACAAAAGAGCTGCAGGTGCTATTGGATAGTCAGCCAAAAGAAAAAGAGAAAGAGTAATTCCCTGGCATTCTCCTGTCTCCTGCCCATATTCTACCAGTGTATTTCACAGGCTCATAGGGAGACAGTTGGAAAAGGAGCCTGGAAAATGTGTTAGTGGCAGCTTTGTAAATATGCGTCTGGATTTGCTCATGGAGAGAGAGCAAGACGAATGGATGGCCTCAGCAGTTTCTCCTCTGGATCTAGCCCGGTGTTGTTCACACGTTTCTGAGGGCTGCACCCAGCCAATAAACACAGCAGAGATGTTAATTTGAGCCCATTCCTGCAAGATGAGGGGCTTTTTAAAAGCATGATTGCAGCTGAAGGTTACTTCCATGTAACTAGGCAAACTTTCCTAATACAGCACTGTGCTTTTATATTCTTCTCCTTAAAAGGGGTCAGGCAAGCATTAATATCTGAAGGTACTCTTCACTTTCTCTTGCTCCCTCCTTTTTGTCCTTCACAGGCACTCCCCCAATAAATCTCTTCCATGTGTCTTTGGTAGCTTACAAAATGCCTTTCCATCCTGCAATAGAATAGCTAATGCAACTAAGCATGACTGAGGTTCTGATACTTAGTCACAGAGGTCCAGAGACATTTAAAAGCTGATCCCAGACAAATGCCATGTGCTGTGGTCAGAGTCCTGGTTGAGAAAAACCCGGGACCATAAAGCAAAGGATGGAGTCATTGACATGGATGTCCCTGAGCATGTTGGCTCTGCAGATCTCCTGGATGCCCAGGACTCACAGAGTTGGCTCTCCTTCCCCACTAAAAGCTAGCACTTCCCCCAGGCTGTCAGAGGCCTCTTACCTGCAAGCTAACAGATATCTCCATTTAGGAGTGGCCCAGCCCTTTCTCCTTGCTGACAGACCTGTACCAACTGTAAAATCTTCATATAACCAACCAAGGATTGTTATGCTTAGTAAGGAGGAAAAAAGAGTATATACCAAAGGAACTGTAAAAACTACCAAACCTATAGTTCTTGTTTCCCAGAACAAGAACCAGGGGAATATTAAGGTTGCTTGAACAAGGGGGCTGGGACATAAGACTGGATACATGAGAATGTGTAACTTGGTACATTCTTAGGATGTAGGACTCACTACCCTAGAAAATACCCCAGGAAATGAAGACAAATTGGCTGATAATGGCTCTCAGAAGCCTGGAGAAATCAAGAGCAGTGATGAAGTGGAAATGCCTGGGTTGCTCTGGTAAAGAGCAGAGGAAAAACTAGAGGGGCTGACTGAAATAGCATGCTGGAATGATCCTAGTATGCAAGGCCACAAGACTCTGTGCGGGAGTATGCTCCACGGGGGGCCCAGAGTGCACACCTCTCAATAAGGCTATCAGGAGTATGCTCATGACCACATGGGTATCATGAACAGCTACCTCCAAACCCATATACTCTGCTTTCACTTTTATCTGAAACTTTTTCATCAAGAGGAAATTCTCTAATTTTCTATTTTTCTCCAGTGTTCTTAGAATATTATGATTCTGTTATTAAATTATGTTATTAACAATTCATTTTATTTATTTATTGTGGTTCAAATTGTTAAAAAAATAAAAAGAAGCAGTTTGCAAATAAACCTGCTCCACTAAAATAATGACCTGAATCATTGTTCTCCAGGCTTAAGAGGATACAAATGGCACACATTTCCATCAAGAGTAGAATTTATATATCAATAAATATCCACACAAGGGGATAACAATAATGAAAATGAGCAAACTATTGTTACAAGCAATAAAATGGATGAATCACAAAAATAATATTGAGTGAAAGAAAGCAGATACAAAAGAATAAATGATAATTCCACTTATGAAAATTACACAACTCAATAGGTAAGCTAGAATATTCCCAGAAAAAGGATATATTTTGGAAACCTCATTATATGAAAAAAATCTTGGAGGGCTATTTAACTCTAAGTTTGTTTGAGGGACAGAGTAGGCCTGGGCATCATTAGACATTGTTACAGCAATGTGAAAAGAACTTCCATTCCTGTCCTGGACCCCCTAATATTTTCTTTTCCACATTATTATGATAATATCCAATGATGCCCAGGCCTTCTCTGTGTCCAAATCATAAACTCACAATTAAACAGTTGTGATTTATGTGTTTGAGACCTGGCTATTTATTTATGACCACTGAACTCTGGAGTGATATTCTGTGTATTCTTACTGTCAACAAGATCCTGGACCCACATGCTCAAGGAATACATCTTAGACTTTGTGTTATATCACAGTCATTTTCCCCATCACAACCACCAACCCCTTAAACATCCCTTTACCCAGCTCTGTCTCCAAGTACATATCTTCTTATTGGCTTAGTCTAAAGGAAAAAGAACTATATATTTTCCTATTTCCCATCCATTTTCCCATCCATATTCCCCCCTACTTCTTACCAAGATATATCCAAATACCAATCTGTACATTGGGAATCTTTTCCCAAGCCTCAACTTTATCATCTTTCAGGAAATGGAATCTATACCTCTGCCTTAATGGAAGGCTGAAGGCTAAGAATAAGATCTTGTTCTACTTAATTAATTCCTGTGTTTTAACGATTATAGAAATTCCCTATGCTATGCTATGCTCACAATATTAAATTTTCCTTATCTTGAACTATCCTCAAATTAAGACTGAGGTAGTTCTCTCTTTAGAGATGGTGTCCAGTCTATGAAGTTGCCCAGAAGGTAGTCTTTGAAGTGAGCCCATTTCCTAGACCTCATATCTCTGCACGTGCCTGCTCCCTCACATTAGCATCATAAATAATGAAAAAGAAGTCGAATAAAATTAACTTTTCCTGAAGTGAAAAATGCTATTAATTATATTCCATTAAGAAAATACCAATTTCTCATGAGTACTAAATTTAAATGGTGATTTCAATAGATGACAGAGAAAAAAATATCTTCAATGCTAAATTCTATTTAATCGCATTTTTTATGTCTCACAACATGAATATGTTCATCATTGACTCTTTAAAAGTGACTGAGGTAATTATCAGGGAAAATTATTTCATTTTGATTACTAGAAAAGCATCTTTTAAATTATTAAAATATTCAGGCAAATGCAAAACCTATAATTATGTATTTTAAAAAAAGGCAGCATTTCACAGCCACTGAGACACCTCTTCCCCAAAGGAAGAAAGCCATGTTGCTGTTCTCAGGCTGTAAAGCACAGTCCAACAATGGGACCCCGGGAGCTCTGAGAATTGAACACACACAAAAGGATCTTAGCAGGTTCAACTGGACTGTGGTCTAAATGGTTGATCTGCAGTCCTACACAGTACATTGAATGGACAGACACTCAATTAAAACTCAATGGTAAAAACTTCTGAATTATCTATGATAAAGAGATATAAAATCTGAATAATTCAAGCTAAAGCAATTATTTTTAACTTAAATGAAGAGGCCAGAAGGCCTCCAGCATGGGGAGTAGTCTAAGAATTACATAGCATATTTATTTTTAACACTTTTTCATTGTTTATATCATGTGTAGAATATTATTTTTAATGGGGACAAATGCTGTGGCATCCTGAGTCTGCCATATTTTAGAGGGGCATTTTAACAACATTTGAATGGAGTGCAGATTGTAGCAAATTACTGTGACTGGTTGACAGTATCTATTTACAAATTAGAAAGAAAGATAGTAAAATATGTAAGAAATGTAGAAAGTTTTTAAACAGCTAATATGATCTATGAAAAATTTTTACTTTTAATCATTGGAGAGTTTAAAATATAGTGGATAAGTTTTTTTTTGCAATAATAAAGTTAACAGAATAAGGGAAGTACAAATAAAAAAGGTATAGATAACCTAATTTTATTTGAGAAAATTGTATATAGGCTTTCTGATGCTGGTCATTCATATATTATGTAAATAGAAAACAGTATACAAATACTTTTGCATGTCCTGATTTTGTGGCCATGATCTAAATCCAACAGTCAAAATGAATATAATTCTACACATGA
>VMDR010024002.1:0-15276 GCA_007922815.1 Macrotus californicus | reverse complement strand
AAACCAATGTTATCAGCAAGACAAAATATACCAGATACTTTTAAATTGCTTTGCATGACATTGTTTCATTTGCTGCTAAATAAGTTTAAGAACATTACAAAAGTCTTAGAGAGATCCCTGGGACAGAAGAGGCTGGAAAGTCTTCATGGGGAAGTATGGCTTAAGTATGTTCTCAGGATCTGGAAGTATTTAGATCAGCATAGGGCAAAGAAAAGGTGGGAAGAGAATTGAAAACCTACTTGCTATCTAGGGAACAGTCAAATTAATTCAACTTTAGTAAAGAGTTTGCACAAGTCTGAGTGTTGAAAATAAGAATTGAAGACCAGAAGGCAAGGTTAAGAAATTACTGCTCCTTAAATAAGTGTAACTGTTGTGTAAAATGCAGGCTAAAATGAGTAGCTCCCCATAAGTCATGGCCCTCTATATAGAGCACCTACCTACTGAACTAATTGCTGACTCTTAAATATCCCCAGGCTACTCCTTAGGCTCCACAAATAACTGAAAGACCAGAAAATCAAATATGATCAGTGTGTAGGAGACATCTATAGCAAAACTCCAGGCAGCTGTTTTAAATTTACCTTTTGCTAAATTCCAATTTAGTTGACGATTCAAAAATATTCCTGTTTTTATGGGATGTGGGTTTGTGTTGTTCTGGGTTAGTGTCCCTCGAAGGAGAGAGAAAATTCACGTTCCCAATTGTCTGGAATTTTATCTTCTTTGTAAGATTTCACAGATTGGTCCAGAAAAGTTCATTGTTTATAGATTTTTTTTTCTTTTTAATTGTCTCTTTTTATAAAGGGGGTGTGGGAGGGGTGTTAGGTATTGGTGAACTTATTTAACACATAGAGTCCTTCAGATTTCTGAAATAATTACAGGTATCACCCTAACCTATTTTCCCAAGAGTAAACATCCTTCATTTATCAGCTGTGCCTTATGTGACATGGCTTTGAGCTGCCACCCTCACAGCCATCCCTAGATACCCATTTATTGCCTCTGAATACACACACACAAACACACACACGCATGTACTTATATATGTAAGTACTCATATATATACTGTATATATAAGTATGTGTATATACTTATATATTTAAGTATATATACATATATGTATATAAGTGTATACATAAGTACTTGTATATATAAGTACTTAAATATATTCAGAGATAATAAATGGGCATGTATATATAAACTTTTTAAAGTATAGAAGCCATTTCTTACCAAAAAACAACACAGCCAGGTCATCCCTTCTAATATTCTAGCTATTAATTATTTATTCACATTCATTTGTTCAATAAATATTTGTTTAGCACCTACTATGTGTCAGGCACTTACCAAATAACTGTCTCCTCTCATGGGGCTTACAACCTGTATAAAAGAAAGATATCAGCACATAGGAACGTGTATGCAGTGACAACTGTGTGAAGGCTCCTTTGAAAGTGTGGAAGAGTCGGTTGTGTTCCTGAAGGAGTGATCTTAAAGCTAAGACTGAAAGAATGAGTGAGAGTTGAAAAAATGAAGAGAAAGCAGAGGAAAAACGATCTAGTTTTCTGGGATAGAGTAAGCTATTAAGCTTCCTGTGCCTGAGATTCTACATCTGAGAAAAGAGAGCAGTTATAAAACCTTAGCACATGGAGTTGTGGGAAATAAGTGAAGGGATGGAATTAGAAGATGACCTGGCTTGATGGTGATGATGATAAGAAGGAGGAGGAGGAAGAAGAGGAGGAAGAGAGAGACGAGGGTTCTAGAAAGAAGGAGCAACAGTCGGAAGGCCCAAAGGGAGGCATATGGCAGGCTTGGTCAAGAAGCTAAATGAACAGTGTGTCCAGAGCACAGAGAGCAAGGGAGTGCTTGGTGGAAGAGTGCACGTGGCACAGAGAGCAAGGGAGTGCGTGGTGGAAGAGTGCACGTGGCACAGAGAGCAAGGGAGTGCTTGGTGGAAGAGTGCACGTGGCACAGAGAGCAAGGGAGTGCGTGGTGGAAGAGTGCTTGTGTAAGAGAGCGGACGCCTTTTGGAAGCCATGCCTCTCTTTGACAGAACTGAGCATGCTCTTAAAGAGAGAGTACTGCAAATACCCATTCTTTCTCAGCAATTCTCATTTTCCCCCCACTAGCCCTTGGTTGTTCTTGTTTTTTATATGACCTGGCTATAATGTTTAATGCTCTTTAGTGATTTAGTAATTTTGCTTCTTTTCCTATTAATGTGTTCTTTAATTTAGGTGTTGCCTAAAACATGTAAAATAAGTCTTGCCCCGCCGCCCCTGGGAATTACAGTCAGCCTCCTTGTGCATCGGTATTTGTGGGTGTTTCACTCTCCTTCTGCCTTTCAAGCTCAGCCATACACAGTTAACTCCTTTAATCTTGTCTCACCCAGTTAGTCCCATTTTCTTAATCATTTTTGTTCCTCCTCTCACTATTCCCTAGAAAATTGCTTTATCTCATGGTCAATTTGTCACATAGCCATTTAATTTTTACCATGCACATAAACCCCTTGGTGAAAATAGCAATGAGAAGCATATTTGCAGCCATTGAAATCCTGCTCTTCTGAGGATATTGCTCACTCTTATAGACTGGCTTACACATAGCTCAAAAAGTTGAATGCCATTAGCAGGATATCTGTGTGCCAATGACATTGCCATCTTGGCTATTCAGTATGACGGGGAAGTTGACTGGTGCAGAGAGTATGTATAGTGTAAAAAAAAATTGGACTGTGCCATTAGATAGACCCACCTAAACAGCTATGGGACTGACTGAATCTCTCTAAGCTGCCAGGTCTTCTATTTAGTTGGTGGGTCAAGTACCTCCGGCATCAGGCTGGCAAGGTATGAACCTCCACTTTCTCCTCTGCTAGTACTGTGAGCTCAGTTAAGTAACTTTACTCCTCATTACTTTAGTTTCCTCATATATGAAATGAGGACAATGCTCATACCCCTGGGATAGGGCTGTTGTGAACATGAACTGTAGAGGGCTTACAAGAGAGTCTTGTAGGAGATGAGGGCTCAGTAAATGTTAGCATTGCTTTCTGTAAAATGAGTACAACAAAACCTACCTTACATGAATATGTACATAATAAGACATGTAAATCACCCAGCTATTGCAAATTGTCATAGTTAATGTAATCTCTCTGTCTTCCACATATATTTCCTTTCATGAATGCACCATGTAGAGTTAAATTTTTCCAAACAAGATGAAAAATTCATCAGGTGGCTAATGGTAAATACAAATGAGTACTTACCAGGTTCCTGGAGAAATCATGGCTTCCTATGTTTGAAGCAACAGAAGAAATCATGAAGAAGATTGACATATAAAGGTGACATGGGATATCACCTTTGCTATCTTTTTGTCCTCTACCCCATCATTTTTCTCTTTTCTTGCCTTCTCTGGAACAAATTTCCTCTTTACCATATGAATAATGATTTCCTTTTTTTCTTAAAAGCCTTGAAGCCCACCTCAAGTGGGCTTATTAAGGCAATTTCTGAACAAAGAAGGCCCTTTTCCTAAGGTAATTCTTATATTAGCCTCTAAGAGGATTAATTTTTTTCTATTTAATTATGTATATTATTTCCAATCCTCGTAAAAGTCATGTAAGATATGTCCCTACTCATATTCGATGCATAAAGAAATGGAGACAAAGAGAGATGAAGTGCCTCCTTGAAATTATATGTGAATAGGTAGTGACATGGTCTTAAAAATTAAAGCAGTAATCTGTAAATATATAAATAGTATATGAGCATGTGTAAATAAGTTAGAGAAAATACATCTCAAGTGATACGAACTATCAGTTTTCATAACAGAGAATACAAACACTACCTCTTTGCTTCTATCTGTATAATGCCACCACTTGTCTTAGTGATAATAACGATAATAACATGCAACGCAAACTGAGTGATCATTGTGTACCAGGCTGCATTCCAGGTGCTTTATATATAGTAGTAACTCATTTAACCCTCACAATAGTCCGACCAGCTAAACACTTTTATCATCCCCATTCTACGGATAAGAAGCAGAAGTATACATAAATTTAACAGCTTGCTAAAGCACTTAAGCATACAGAGGGCTGTAACTCAGTAAGCTCCCATAACCTGTAGACTAACACAGAATAAAAAATTTACTAGCACTTCCAATTCAAGACCTTAAAAATCACTCTATAGCAAATTCCAGTTTTATACTCTTTAAAACCAGGAAATGTTTTGTTTAAAAAAATATATCAAGTGCTAGTGACATTAGGATAAAACTACACATACATGTAGCAGGTAGCCATGGAGATTTTGCCTTTTTGAGAGACATAAAATAATACTTGGCTCAATGATCTATCTCTGGGAAATTTATTGTAAAAAATACATTTTTCAATATAAAAATGGGATATAAGTCATATTATTCATTGCAGCTTAAATATTTGACCACTAATGGTACATCAATTCAATGGAATATAATGCAGTCATTTACATGGAAAAATGTATACCTATAATGTTAGGTAATAAAAATCAATGAACAGAGCATACATATAATATCTGTATTTAAAAACATATTTTTGTGAACAAAGACTTAAAAAAATCAGTACAAAGTGAATGAAATCAAATTGGAACATGAGTGATTTTTTTAACAATTATTTAAAAATTATATTTATGTTATTCTTTGCATACTATAAGGAAATTGGTAGACAATTTGGGGAATCAAAGGGGATGTGTTATGAATCATTCATGGCCACTCTCAGAGAGGCATCTAGTCTTGGAGGGGGATGTGATGCCAAGCTTTCACTCAGTTCGTCTTCTAGACATCTACAAGCCACCTAGCTTTCCCAGTCAACCGTGTCCACTCAGTGTCCCTCACGTTTCCCCTCCCAGAATGCCTTTCAGTGGCAGGAGTTATCTGCCACTAAGGAGAAACGGACATGCCCAGGCCCTGATTCCTCATGAACTGCTACTTTCTGTGACACCATTATGATAAAATATATCCTGTCATTCTGACGTGTTGGGGCCAGAGAAAACTGAGAACTCCTGTAGGCAGAATTGAATCCTCTCACCCAGAAAAGTATTTGCCCAAATGCTTATAACTCCTTTAAATGCTTTCATTTCTTGCACTGAGACATGAATTGTCTTATGTGTGTGCTGTCTTCTCACATCGATTGGGCACTCTTGAGGGCACGTAGGACTGGGATCTATTCATTGTGGTGTCACCAAGTCACAATGATTTGCCTAAATTGTCCCTTCAATACTGAGTGCTTTTTCTTCTCTTTACCTCCTAAGGAAATCCTACTCAGACTTCTAGTTCTGGCTGAGAGGTCACCTCCGTGCAGAGTTTCCCGAACCTGGTCGGGCAGCAAGAGGAGTTCTTGCCTGTCACTGGCAATGCCACTCTGAACACCCTGGGCTGTATCTCTGACACTGGCTGTTTCCTCCTTGCATGGCAATACCCTTGTAGTTATCGCCAGCTACACAAACAGCATATCCACTTGGTAAAATCTTGAGTAGAACTACATCCAGGAGAATGAGAAAGCCTTTACATTTATCTTACCCCCAGGGAAGCCCTGTGTGTGTAAAGCACACTTCACATATCCTGGTTTGACCACTTCATTGCATGAGTAGTCTTACCAAATATACTGTTCAGTGATATGCTTTCCAAAACTTTTAATCCACATAAAATATAGTAAGGAGAATTATCCATGTCAATTCACAGAGATTAGATTTAGTTTATTATTCTAAGTAGATCTACGGGGTGTACAATAACTTACCTAGTTTTCTGTTAGTGTGTAGTGAATTCAATTGTATTCGATCATCACCATTCTTAAGTAATACTGCAGTGAACATCCTTATGTGTACACCTTTCTTTGCTTGTCTATTCTTTCTAGGACAAATGTCTAGAAATGAAATCACTGCGTTCATCTATACGTATATTTTTAATTTGGATATATAACCACATTGCCCACCAGACAGGCTATACTAGTTGAAACTCCCATGAGACTGAATTGAAGTCCTTGACTTCCTATGCCCTTGCCAGCACTGATTATTTATATATAAATAATATATAAATCTATATTGTTTATATGTATTTATATCATATATATAAAATCATATATATATATACATAGTTCTGTCTCCTATTCACTCTATCCAGGCCACAAAAAGTCTGTGAGAATCAACCTTTTCTTCAATGAAATGAGCACAATAGTTGCTCCAAAATTCTGCTAACAGCATTGATGTGAGGATTGAATAAGAAATCCTATAAAATCTTGCTAATCTCGTTAAGATTTACAAAACAGCAGCATTAGTATCAGCTGGGAGCTGATTAAAATGTAGAATCTCAGGCTATCCCCAGATCCACTGAATCAGAATCTGCATTTTAACAAGCTCTCCAGGTGATTCTTATTCAGTTTAAAATTTTAGAAGCACAGGTAGAGAACATTAAGCACAGCCTCGGACTTGTAACAGGTGACCAGTAAAGTGACGACGCCCACGATGACAATGCTGACGCTAATGATGTGGTGCATGGGAAGTACCCAACGTCTGATGAACCATAGTCACTGTAGGTTTTATTAGCTGTTCGAATTCGGCTTTAAAATAACTTGGGCTTATGCGAAATGCTGTGTCTCTTTAATGTATGCAAAAGTTCTATTTTAGGGTATTAACTGATGTGCTATGCAGTGGAAAGAATGTGATTTACACTTGGCCATTCATTTGGGAGGCAGTGGAGCACAGTGGACTTTGGGAACCAGAAAAATTTGGATTAGAGGCCTAGCTCTGCTTCTCATTAGCTGATGGGTTTTGAGCAAATCACTAAAAACCCTTGAGTTCTGCTCTCTTCAGCTGGTTGTACTGAGACTTGTCAGACTTTACCTGTACAATACCATGAGCACTGCTTGGCGTATTTCAGGATCAGGAATGTTATCTCTTGACAGATGCTGTGTGATAAGTTCTCAACAGTGTTCTAAATGCTTTAAGTGGTTACTTCATTTACTCCTCATGAAACCCAATAAGCTAAGATGTATTATCATCCCTATTTTATGAAATAAATAAAATAATCCAAGAGTTAGATTAAGTGGTATACCGAAGGCCGCAGAGCCTCCTCTGAGTGGCATAACTGAGGATACAAACCTAAGCAGTCTGATGCCACAGCCTAATTCAGCGTAATTTTTTTCTTTTTTTTTTCTCTCTCTTTTTTCCCTTTTCCTTCACAAAGTGATGTTGAACTTGGTTTTGGAAGAAAAATAAGAGGCTGCTAGGTGCCAATTCTCATTTAACATCTCCCAAGTAGCTTGTTCTTGCTCCTCATGTTTTCCATCTTTCTGTTTTGCCCTCTCTTCTCTGGAATTCATTTCTTGATCGGCTGGTGACCCCCAAGGGCACAATGTGGCTTTAGCAGTGGTGCTGGCAGATGTCAAAGATCACTGACCTGAAGAATAATTTTTGTCTTTATTTTTTCATGTCTGACAGATCCTTTAATGGCTTTAAAGTTCTTTCACACATAGATAATAATGATTAACAAGCTTATGTGTTTAATAAGTATCAGGCAATTTACCTGATAGTAACTCAGTCAATCCCTATAACAACCCAAGGACATAGGTGCTACTGCTGTCCCCAGTTTACAGCTAAAAAACAGAGATGAGAGAATTCACTCAAGGACACATGGCTGGTGTAGCTGAGTTTTAAACCCAGGTAACCTCACTGTAGAATCTATAGAATCTATTATTTTAATCATTACACCTAATGCTTCCCTTCCGACTCTCAAAACAGTGTTGAGAGATCAGTAGGAAAGTGCCAGAATCACCACTCCGTAGATGACTAAGCCTCAGAGCAACATATGATTTGCCTAGTCACAGAGATTGCTAGTTGTAGAGCTCAAATTAAAATCCAGTGCTCCCGACTCTAGGCTGCTGGAATTAGAAAAGGCAAGTCAGGAAGAACAGCCCTAGACAAAGACATGAAGGAGTTTCATTGGAGACTGAGGTCTTGGACATGCCCAAGGGGAAGCATCCTCTGGGTTTCCTGTTAGATTTGATTTGTCA
The DNA here is from genome assembly GCA_007922815.1 of Macrotus californicus. Taxonomy (NCBI): domain Eukaryota; kingdom Metazoa; phylum Chordata; class Mammalia; order Chiroptera; family Phyllostomidae; genus Macrotus; species Macrotus californicus. The sequence goes on along the minus strand of VMDR010024002.1, from coordinate 7,274 downwards.
TCCCTGATGAAACAATAGTTTTTCTTCTTCCCAGGAAGTCCATTCTGCCACCATCAGTTTGATGCTGCATTTGGAATCACGTTCAACTTTGAATCTGCAATGGGAAATAAGTGATTTTGTTTTTGGTTGCATTTTTCCTACTTAATGCTTCTGCTTCCTTTCTAAACAGTTTCCTCTGCTGTGTTTACATCTGCCCACTGAGGCTGTGTTTAAATTAAAAATAATAATAATTCTCCAGAGAATCCACCGGCATTCCTGTTCTTTGTGGCATTCTGTTAACACGCCATTTCTGTTTTCTAATTATTCAGTCAATTGTTTCTTCCCCTCTTTGTAAAAATCAACCCTCTCTTCCCATTTTCTAGATCATGTAGCTTGTAAATGTTTCTCATTTATTTTTGATCCTGGGCTCTAATTTGTTTTCAGAGTGTCAGTTGTCAGCATTTTAAGACTCAATGTTTGATTTAAAATATTAAATTCTGGCCTTCTAGGAAAAAAAAAGGATGATTGTTCAGAATTAATTAAAAAAAGCTTATTTTAAAAATGTGCAAAGTACTATTTCTATTTAATTTGATTTGATTTTTAGTGTAAAGTAGTGTGAAGTAGGCATGGAAGATTTATCCTTTTTTTGTTATTAAGTAGAAAAACAACCTCTGGTTCAGGGAAGTAAAATCAGAGAAATTAAATAAGTAGCAATAAGAAAGAGGCTGCCATTCTTCCATACACTCTTATTTCATAAAATAGAGAGGGAAATCAGCTAACATTTACAGTTGAATCCTCACTTTTCTTTTTAGCTTCTGTGTAAACTTGGGCATACCACATATCTTTTCTAAGGCCATGTGCTTATCCGCCAAAACAGAGTGAATAAAGATTATATTACCAACACTTAAAAACAAAGTCAATATTGGAGTAAGTCAAATATCTAGAGTGCTGTGCTTTGGCCAAGTGGATGGATAGTTCTACCTTTAATAGAGGGAAGGTGAAATTGCTCTAATGGCGCTTGGTCTTGTGAATCCGAGGGTCAGCACACTGACCGGGTAAGAGCTGTTAGGCTCTACAGCATCTCCATCCTGCAGTTGTCCTTGCCTTCTTCTGAGTGACCAGATTTATTCATTAGTCCATGAAGGGGTCACTGGAGTCTTCATTGTCATAAAGTCTTTCATTGCAATTGCACTATTCCAGCAAGTCCCAAAGTATTGATATATTTGCAATCTAAAGAAAACAACATAAAGCAGTTATAATAGTGCCTGTATCCCCTGTATGCTCAGTAGGAAGTAACAAGAAAACAGTGAATTGGGCAAGATGAGGACCACGGATAAAGGTAGAACCAGTACTTGGAGGGGTTGTGTTGAATCCTCGAGTTTCAAAGAAAATGGGCTGGAGCAGTGGGAAGCAGGTCAGGAGACCCCAGCTGAATCATTTCCCCTCTCCTGACCCCAGGTCCCAAGTGTTCAAAATGAGGGACTGGGCTACACAGTCCTAGGGTTCTTGCAATCTAGTCATGGGGCTGGTGAGCAGTATTGAGTAGGTGTATCTGGGACACAGGGCAATGCCTCTGTCTCCATTTTCTTTCCTCTAATACAAAGGACAGAGACAGTAATGATTCTGCAAAGACAGTTTGGGTTTTTTTCTTTTTTGGCTCTTGAGGAAAAATGAAATATTAACAGGCTTTACTATTGTAAAGAAGCAGATAAAAAGACAATTAGGACCATTAAAATTGACAAAGTACCAAGACCAGATGAATTACATGACTTCATTCTGATGGCAGTAGCAAAGGAAGAAAAAAACCCATTGGCAGAGCGTTCTGGAAGATCAAGAGACCCTACACTCAGACAGCACGTACTCCCTGCAGTCCAAACACCAGAAACAGGCGCATGTGTGAAGGCACAGTGGTGTTAAGGGTGCTTCAGATTACACGTCTTCAGCTGGCTCTTCTCTGTGCCTTGTAAGACTCTCTCAATATTTTCCTTATGCCACCAGTAGCACTCTTTCTCGTAGGCCTGACTTTGTGGCCCATGAGAATGTGAACCCCTCGAGAACAAAGCTTTTTTTTTTTATGTCAGGCATGGTGACTGGCTCAGAGCAGATCTCAGCAAGTGTGTGCGGTGTGACTGACTGAGTAAATGAAAAACGTGGGAGATGCCAGTTTTGGCCTCAGTCCCATACATGCTACTTCAGAGTCTTAAAGGTTTGGGGAAAGAATATTTGTCACACCTTTCTCAAATTGAACATCTTGAAGAATCTTTGTTTCTGCAAAACCCTGGCCAACTCCTAAGGGGTTCTAAAAATAGTATGACCTTTGCAAAAGAAATTTGAGGAGAGAAAGCATGTGACCAGAAAAGGCTAGCTACTGTGTGCCTAGGGCCATTCTTAAAGGCTTTGTTTTCAAATGCATTTAAAATGTGAAAAAAAATATATATATATATAGTGACTGCTATTGCCAGACATCTTGATTTACAGAAGAGGTAAAATTCAGAAAATATAATTAAGCCAAAATCACAGAACACAGCAGACAGACTGGGACTTTACCCGAAGTATGTGTAAGTCCAAAACTCATTCTCTGTTCGTTACGCCCAAAGCCTCTCAATTTTATGAGACACTGGTGTTTTTATGCTCCTGACATACAAGGGAATTGGAATCATGTCAGAGAAGGTTCACGATCTCTGTCCAACTTCATTTTCTGTACATATCAAATGACAGTGGGTAAAAGAGTACTATCCTTTGGACATGGCTTGCTGGTCCTGAATTAGGGTCCCTGATCTGGAACTCTGACCGCTGTCTCTCAGAACAGGCCCCTTCTTCAGTGGGGGTGCCTAGACAGAGCTCTAAACAGCATGAAGGGAGATGTATTCCCATTCTCATTGAATAAAGGGAAAAGCCAAGATTTAGAAAACATGTTAACATCCCAAGGTCATACCGGCATAAAAACAGAAGAGTCTGGAGTTGACATTCAGGCTCTTGACTTGTTGCCTGGTGTCGTTTCCAGTAGTCCTCAGCTCAGAGCAGCCCTGAGACAGTGCAGCCCTCAAGGAGGGTGAGGGAGCACCTGCTATGGAGATAAACTGTCTTGGGTCTGACTCTTGATGCTGACCCTTCTCAGCTGTTTGACCTTGGACAAATTGCATGTCTCTGAGGCTCAGTTTCCTTTCCCATGTAATGAGGGAACTAATACCTACCTCACTGAGTTGCTCTGAGAATTAAATTAATCTGTGAATTAATTAACTTATTCTCCGCCTTGTACCAGAAAGGATTCAAGGTGGCTTACAAGGACACAATAATATAATTTAAGAATGGGGAAGAAAAAAATAAGAACAGGGTAGGCAGAGAAGGAAGTCAGTCCAATGCAATGGCTACGGGCAGGTGGCCTGTTTTGCACAAAGCTGTCCTATAGCACACCCCGAAAGGGAAGCCTTAACAGCTATTTTGAGGTTATATCAGACTCACGACTTAAAGGGAGCATGGCTATGTTTCATATTCCTATATTTAAGATATTAGGTATACTTATTTACAGGGTCCAGCAGAAGGAAGGTTTGCTTGAGTGTGGTTGGTAGGGTACATGAATGTCTTGCTCAAGATGGACAGCAATGTGAACATTTCACCTAAAATGTCACATGGTGTGCTTGAGTATGATATTGTTATGTTACAAAATTACATGCTTATGATTTTCTAATAAAAAAAGGGATGTTCTTTGTGCAGGACCCTGTGTACTCTAGGTTTCAGGAGTTACCTTAGGCAGTAGGGATCTGTGCTAAAAAAGGCAGGTGTGGCCCCTGCCCTCATGGAGCTGACAGTCTTCAGGACTTCATGATATCAACATGATACATCATGTCCTTGATATCATCTTTGTCAAAAATAACAGAGAATAAGTGTTCCATAGAGTTCCACATGTCAAACTCTGAGCAGTGCTGGGTATGTAGAAGATGTTTAGTATTCATTGGTCCACTTATTTAACGAATGTTTATTTATCTATGGTATCCATTTCTATGCCTTTTCTAGGCACTGGGGATATGTAGGATACAAAACCTCCCTACCTGCAGTATAGTTTAGAAGAGGAGAGTAACAAAATCATTGTTAGATCCATGGCACAGTAGATATTGATAAGGGAAGCTTGGTAAAGAGCGCTGAGCCTGCTTCGGGGAGAACTGGTAGGGGAGGGTCTCCCTGAGAAGGTGACGTTTGGGTGCACACCTGAAAAACAGTAAGGGTGGGCATGTGAAGGTTCTGCAAGAATATTCTAAGCAAAGAAAAGAGTAAGTTCAAACGCCAAAGGCTGGCACAGGCCTGTCAGGATCCATGTGTTTTTTTAGGCAGGACACTTTCAATTGAAAGTAGCAGAAACGCAACTCCAAACAGGTTAAGTGCGAGGTTTGCAGGAAGAAGACTTGGATGGTTCATAGAATCTGAAGGCGAGATGCAGGAAAGCAGCCGCCTCTAATTGGTAAGCTACAGGGACAGCCTCGTCCCCCTGGCTTGCTTTCTCTCTGCTCTCTGGACATTGGCTCTGTCCTCTCAGCATTCGTCCTCGAGTCACATGGAGCATAACATGGTGGCTGGCAGCTGCAGTCACACTTTTATAGCCTTACAGTCAAGCACTGTAATAGATATTCATTTCCCTGCCTGCTCTTGCATGAAAAATGCCCAGGCCCAAAAGTTCACTGTGGCTGTGGGATGGAACATTATGTGAATGGCTCAGTCTGGGTAATGTGCTCACCTCTGTGGTCTGGTTAACAAAAGCTGTCGTTGAAAAGAGGTAGAGAAAAGGAAGCTGGACTCATTAAGACCGTAGCTATCAAAATGACTTGCCTTAAGAAAAAGAGTTTATAAATGTCATGGTGGAGACTACATCCTTATACCCCGTCAGAAATCATTAGCATCCTAGTTAATTTGGCATATGGATGAGACCTTGGACTGTGATGTGTTCTTGCTGATTCCCAAGAGATGTTTTGTGATTTCTCTCATCTATACAGAGGACATTCTGCTCATTGTCATATGCATATAATGATCCCATAATCTAAAATGCTTCATGCTTATGATGCTGAGTGGTAGGCTGTAATTACCTCTCCTTTGTTGTCATTAGGAAGTGCTATCAGATTTCAAACAACTGGAAAGTAGGCCACAAGTACACACTAAACATCCAATAATGTACAAGTTAATTTTAAGCTCGGTCATTTTTGATGAAAACAATAATTATGATTGAAAATTAATTGAAAGAGCAAAAGATAAAAATGTATGATATAAAGTAAGGGGATTTTTGTGAGATATTCTGGAGGAAATAGGTATCAGCTGGTCATGATGGTAAGAATTAGGGGTATATTACTACACCTGGTCAGTTCAGGCAACGTGTAACTATCTGCCCCTACGGAGGAGCTGCATCAATATACACACATGCCCTTAGAATACCTTATAATGGTATTAATTCTGCTCATCCTGAGCCAAGAGTGCCTATAGGCAGATATGCCTTCTTATTTCTCTTTGCATTATCAATGCATTTGTGTTAATTCTCACTTTTCATCCTGGAATGCTCCCTGAACCTTCAACTCTCTCTAAATTCCATATCTTCAAATTCCTCTTCTAGTCTCACCTGCTTTAGGGTGCTTTCTCTAACCCACAGATGAGACGCAATCTTGCTTTTTTCTGGAGTCCTTATCCACAGCTCCTTAGCCAGCCTCTGTCATCCGGCCTCTGTCACCAGACTCACTTCTACTTTGTACGGGTTTTGTGTTTAGCACATGCCCTCCTTAGTTAGCTACTGGATCTAGGCCTTCAGGATTCCCTTCCCAATAATATGCCAACAGAATGCCTTGCCCAAGTAAGGCATTCATGGAAGATCTGATTAGGAGGATGAAGAGTTTGCTAAATTTTACTGATGTCACTTAGACATCTAGTCTCAGACCACTGTACCCACATTTTAATATCATACTCATTAATTCAGCTAACATTTCTGGAGGACCAATTATATGCCAGAAATGGTGGTAGGTATTAATTAGTTCATGGCCATAAAAAACTGCAGATAGGACATATATATATTCATTGATCCTACAAATTCATAAAAATACCTCTTGTTGATTTGAATGTTTAAAATCATCTGTGCAGTAGGGTCCTTAAAACACGTCTTTAGTAGCTCCTCTGCTCTGATTTCTGCAAGCATTGTAGTTAATTCTTTATTCTCAACAGTGGTGATAGTCACCTCAACATAAATACACTTTCCACCCGTGTAGAGCTATGAGCAGCAAACTTTGCCGGCTGTTAGAAAACAACATGGGAGCTTTAAAATATGGATTCTTGTCTCATTAGTCCTCACCGCCACCTCAGACCAGTTGGACTGATATTTTTGTTGAGACTAGTGGCTAGTTTGAATCTTATCATTTCTCCTTTCCTACCTCCCCTTAATTCTGACTTTGCTAACTAGACACCTATTCAAACTGGTGTTAAAGAATCAGTGTTTTAAAGTAAATTTCAGTCATAGCATATCCTTGTAAGGAAAATAGGGTTCTTTTTGATAATAAGTGAGGAGATTGCAGTTTCGATATATTAAGTAATTTGGAAAAAGAAATAAACTAAAAAACTCATATAACAAACAACAAGAAGACAAACAATTCAATTAAAAAATGGGCAGACTGTCTTGAACAGACACTTTTCACAAGAGGACATACAAATGGCCAACAGATATATGAAAAGATGCTTAACATCACTAGCTATTAGGGAAATGCAAATCAAAACCACAATGAGATACCAACTCACACTTGTTAGAATGGCTATTATCAACAAGACAAGAAATAAGAAATGTTGGAGAGTTGCAGAGAAATAGAGACCCTTCTAAACTGCTGGTAGGAATGTAAATTGCTAGACCCACTATGGAAAACAGTATGGAGATAACTAAAAAAATTAAGGATAAGGCTACCATACAACTAGGAATCTTTTTTCTGGGTATCTACCCCACAAAAGTTAAAAAACATAAAAGTGTATGTACCTGTGCATTCATTGCAGCATTATTTATGGTGGCCAAGACATGGAAATAACCTGTGTTCTTTGACAGGTGATTGGCTAAAGAAGATGTGTGTGTATGTATATGTGTGTATTATATATATAAAAACATATAAAAATATATATAGGAAGATATAATAATTATAAATGTATATCAATTCAACGTCAGAGCACCTAAATATAGAAAGCAAACATTGGCAGAACTGAAGAGAGACTAGACAGCAACACATTGTGTGTGTGTCTGTATACACACACGTGTATATATATACATGCAAAATGGAATATTATGATAT
>VMDR010024001.1:0-15273 GCA_007922815.1 Macrotus californicus | reverse complement strand
ATATAAATATAACTGCAGAAGCAACAACAAAATGTTTCATTGCTATTGTTCTGTATGGGTCTCTTTGCTATTTCAGAGTGTTCTTTTTTAAACTGGTACCAGAAATAAACCCACATGTATTTGGGCAAATAATGTTTGACAAAGGAACCAAAAATATACAATGGAGGAAAGAAACTTCTTCAATAAATGGTGCTGGGAAAATTGGAAAGCCACATGCAAAAGAATGAAACTAGACTACAGTTTGTCCCCATATACAAAAATTAACTCAGAATGTGTCAAAGATCAAATATGATATCTGAAACAATAAATTACATAGAAGAAAACATAGGTACTAAATTTATGGACCTTGGTCTTAGAGACTATTTCATGTATTTGACCCCAAAGGCAAGAGACATAAAGGCACAAATAAATGAATGGGACTATGTGAAACTAAAAAGGCTTCTGCACAACAAAAGAAACTGTCAACAACAACACAAAAGGCAACCAAACAAATGGGAGAAGATATTTGCAAATAGCTCTGACAAGGGGATAAGATCCAAAATATATGAAGAACCCACACAAAAAAATGCCAAACCAACCAATAATCCAATTTAAAAACATGGGCAGAGGACCTGAAGAGACATTTCTCCCAAGAAGACGTACAAATAACCAACAGATATATGAAAATGTGCTCAAATTCACTAGCTATTAGGGAAATGCAAATCAAAATTGCAATGAGGTACCACCTCACACCCGCCAGAGTGGCTATTTTCAACAAAACAAGTAATAAGTGTTAGAGAGATTGTAGATAAAAAGAACCCTCATCCACTGCTCATGGGAATGCAGACTGGTAGAGCCACTATGGAAAACAGTATGGAGGTTCTTCAAAAAATTAAGAATAGAGTTACCATATGACCCAACAACCCCTCTTCAGGTGATCTCCCTAATAAATTTGAAAATATTTATTCGCAAAGATATATTCACCCCTATTCTCACTGTAACATTTGTCATGGTTCCAAGATATAGAAATAACAAAAGTGTCCTTCGATAGATGCTTGGATAAAGAAGACGTGGTACAGCTGATCCAAGATGGCAAAGGAGTAAATGGGAGCTACACTTAAACCTCCTCCCAGGACCCATCTGGAATTACAACTAAATTGTAGAGGAATCATCCAGAATAACCAACTGAACACTACCTGGAGAGAAGCCTTATAACCACAGACAGACAGAAGAAACCACTTCACCACAATGTAACTGGTAGGGAGTGTGGAGATGCAAGAGGGCTGGTTCTGGAAGGATATTTCAGTGGCTGGGGAGTTCTTCATGAAAAGTGTGGGGTCTAATCTCCAAGCTAGGCTCCACAGTTTTCAGCACCAGACTCAGAAAGGGACCCAGATAACATCTAGCTGTGAAAAGCAGCAAGGTTTCTGTCTGCCAGAGAGAGACAGCTGTAGGTACAGAGAGCCTCTTAAAGGGACATCAAACAAAATTTTGTTTGCAGCCACTTAGCCTGGGCTCTGGCAGAGGAAGACCAGAGTGGACTAGAGATGCTTGTGGAGAGCCTGGGGCTGGTGGCTCTGGGGAGAGAACTGAAGGAACAGCTATCAGGATCCCTGTGCGAAGTCATTCCCTATACTGCAAGAGTCATCTTTCTCAGACAGAGCATTCCTCTCTGAATGACAGGAATTACTCTGCCCTACCCTGTCTTGCTTAAGCCTAGTGGCTAATCACAGCCTGATTAGATTAACAACTGATCAGTATGATGGCTGATTAGTTTAGAAAATAAGACAAAAAATACAAAGAAGCAGCCAAAATGGGAAGACAAAGAAACAGACCCCAAATGAAAGAACAAGAGAATTCTCTAGAAGAACTCAATGAAATATAGGCAATCAATTTACCAGAGAGAGTTTGGAGTAAAGATTATAAGGATACTAAACAGCATGCAAAAAGACATAGAAATCATAAAAAAGGACCAGACAGAAATAAAGAATGCAATATATGAAATAAATAATACACTGGAAGGAATAAACAATAAATTAGATGAAGCAGAGGCTCAAATCAGTGTTTTGGAAGCCAAGGTAGAAAAAACTCCCAGGCAGTGCAACAACAAAAAGAAAATTTAAAAATGAGGACAGGTTAAGAAACATTGTGAACAACATAAAGTGTAACAACATCTGTATTATATGAATACCAGAAGAAGAGAGTGAGAAGGGTTTGAGAACTTGTTTAAAGAAATAATGACTAAAAATGTTCATAATCTGGTGAATGAAAAAGACACACAAGTCCAGGAAGTTCAGAGAGTCCCAAACAAGGTGGATCCAAAAACGCCTACACTGAAACACATCATAATTAAAATGACAAGACTTAAAGACAAGGAGAGAATCCTAAAGCCACAAGAGAAAAGCAGAAAGTAACCTACAAGGAAACACCAATTAGACTGGTATCTGATTACTCAACAGAAACATTTTAGGCCAGAAGGGAGTGGCATGAAATATTCAAGGTGATGAAAAAAAAAGGACCTGCAACCAAGGCTACTTTACCCAGCAAGGATATCAAATAAAATCAAAGGAGAAATAAGGATCTTCCCAGACAAGAAAAAGCTAAAGGAGTTTGTTAACTGCAACAAATGTTAGAGGGCTTGCTTTAAGAAGAACAAGAAGAAAAAGAGAAATGAAAAAAAAAGAAGAAAACAGTCTAACAATAAAACGGAACTATATACATATCTATCAAAAATCACTTTAAAAGTAAATGGCTTAAATGCTTTGATGAAAAGACAATGGGTAGCTGAATGCATAAGAAAACAAGACCAATATATACGCTGCCTCCAAGAGACCCATCTCAGATCAAAAGATACACACAGACTAAAAGTAAAGGGCTGGCAAAAGATATTTCATGAAAATGGAAAAGAAAAAAAAGCTGGGGCAACAGTACTTATATCTGACAAAACAGACTTTAACACAAAGGCCATAGTTAGAGACAAAGAAGGACACTACCTGATGATAAAGGGAACAATCCAACAAGAGGATATAATCCTAGTAAACATTTATGTACCCAACATAGGGGCACCTAAATAAGCAAATCAATCTGGATGGACATAAAGGGAGAGATCGATAGAAATACAGTCATAGTTAGGGATTTTGACACCCAATTGACTTCAATGAATAGATTTTCCAGGTAGAAAATCAACAAGGAGACAGCAGCCTGAAATGACACACTAGATCAAATAGATTTAATTAATATCTTCTGAGCATTTCATCCCAAAGCAGCAGAATATACATTTTTTTCTAGTGCACATGAAATGTTTTCTAGGATAAACAACAACATGTTAGGACATAAAACAAATCTCAATAAATTTCAGAAGATTGAAATCATATCAAGCATCTTCTCTGACCACAATGCTATGAAACTAGAAATCAATCACAAGAAGAACACTGTAAAACAGGCAAAGCCATGGAAGCTAAATAACATGTTACTACATTATGAATGGGTCAACAATGAGATCAAGGAAGAAATCAAAAGATACCTTGAGACAAATAAAAATGAGAACACAACAACCCCAAATCTGCAGGACACTGGGAAAGCAATCCTAAGAGGAAAATTCATAGCATTACAGGCCTACCTAAAAAAACAAGGACAAGCTCAGATACACAATCTCACTTCACACTTAAAGGAACTTGAAAAAGAACAAAAAAACCCACAAAGCCCAAAGTGAGTAGAAGGAAGGATATAATAAAGATCAGAGCAGAAATAAATAAAATAGAGTCTAAAAAACGATACAAAAGATCAATAAATCCATGAGCTGGTTCTTTTTTAAAAAGATTTTATTTATTTATTTATTTTTAGAGAGGGGAAGGGAAGGAGAAAGAGAGGGAGAGAAACATCAGTGTGTGGTTGCCACTCGTGCACCCCCTACTGGGGACCTGGCCTGCAACTCAGGCATGAGCCCTAGACTGGGAATTGAAACAGTGATCCTTTGTTTCACAGGCCAGCACTCAATCTACTGAGCCACACCAGCCAGGGCAAGAATTGGTTCCTTGAAAAGATAAACAAGATTGACAAACCTTTAACCAGACTCATTCAGAAAAGTAGAGAAAGGCCCCAAATAAATAAAATAGGAAACAAAAGAGGAGAAATAACAACTGACACCAAAGAAATACAAAGGATTGTAAGAAAATATTATGAACAATTATATACCAACAAACTGGACAACCTGGACAAAATGGATAAATTCATAGAAACACACAATCTTCTAAAAATAAATCAGGAAGAATATGAGAATCTGAGTAGACAGAGTACACCTAATGAAACTGAAGCAGTAATCAAAAACCTCCCAACAAACAAAAGCCCTGCACCAGATGGCTTCACAGGTGATTTTACCAAACATTCTGAGGAGATTAACGCCTCTCCTTCTCAAACTATTTCATAAACTTCAAGAGGAGGGAAAACTCCCAAACTCATTTTGTGGGGCCAGCATTATCCTAATTCCAAAACCAGATAAAGATATTACAAAAAAGGGAAACTATAGGCCAATATCACTGATGAACATAAATGCTAAAATTCTCAACAAGATATTAGCAAACCAAATACAGCAATGCATCAAAGAGATCATACACCGTGATCAAGTGGGATTTATTCCAGGAATACAAGTTTGGTACAACATTCGCAAATCAATACATGCGATTCACCACATAAACAAAATGAAGGATAAAAACCACATGGTCATAGCAATAGATGCAGAAAAAGTTTTTCATAAAATCCAGCACCAATTTCTGATCAAAACTCTCAGCAAAGTGGGAATAGAGGGAACATACTGAAACATAATAAAACCCATACATGACAAACCCACTGCCGGCATCATACTAATGGATAAAAACTAGAAGTGTTCCCCTAAGATTGGGAACAAGACAGGGATACCTGCTTTCACCTCTCTTATTCAACATGGTCCTGGAACTCCTAGCCACAGCAATCAGACAAGAAGGAGAAATAAAAGGCATCCAAAATGGAAAGGAAAAAGTAAAACTCTCATTTGCAGATGACATGATACTGTATATAGAGAACCCCAAAGATTCTACCATGAAACTACTAGAACTGATAAATGAATTCACCAAAGTAGCAGGAAACAAAATTAATATCCAGAAATCAGTTGCATTTTTTTACATGCCAATAACAAACTAACAGAAAGGGAAATTAAGAAAACAATCCCATTCACAATTGCTTCAAAAAAAAATACCTAGGAATAAACCTAACCAATGATGTAAAAAAACTATAGGTAGAAAATTATAAGGCATTGAAAAAAGAAATTGAAGAAGATTCAAATAAGTGGAAGCACATACCATGTACAAGGATAGGAAGAATTAACATCATTAAAATGTCCATACTACCCAAAGCAATCTATAGATTCAATGCAATTCCTATCAAGATTTCAATGACATATTTCACAGAGCTAGAACAAATATTTTAAAACTTTATATGGAACCACCAAAGCCTCCAGATAACAACAGCAATCCTGAGAAAGAAGAGCAAAGTTGGAGCAGCCATGTTATGTAATATCAAATGATACTACAAGGCCATAGTATTCAAAACAACCTGGTGCTGGCACAAAACAGACACATAGATCAATGGAACAGAATAGAGAGCCCAGATATAAACCTGCAACTTTATAGGCAATTAATATTCAACAGAGGAAGCAAGCACATACAATGGGCTGAAGATGATTTATTCAATAAATGGTTTTGGGAAAATGGAAAGACACATGCAAAAAAATGAAACTAGATCATGTTCTTATACCACACACAAGAATAAAATCAACATGGATAAAACACTTAAATGTTAGACCCAAAGCCATAAAAATCCTGGAAGAAAACATAGGCAGCACATATAGGCAGACATTGTTCATATAAACTTTTTATTGGATATGTCTCCCCAGGCAAGGGAAATAAAAGAAAAAATAAACAAATGGGACTACATCAAACTAAGAAGTTTTTGCACAGCAAAGGAAAACATCAACAAAATAAAAACCCCACAGTATGGGAGAACATATTCACTGCATCTGATAAAGGGTTAATATCCAAAATTTATTAAGTACTTACAAAACTCAACACCAAAAACACAAACAACCCAAGTAAAATTTGAGAAAAGATCTGAATAGATACTTCTCCAAATAGGACATACAGATGGCCAATAGACATATGAAAAGATGCTAAATGATCATCAGAGAAATACAAATTAAAACCACAATGAGATACCATCTCACACCTGTCAAAATAGCTATCATCAATAAATGAAAAAACAAGGGCTGGCAAGGCTGTGGAGAAAAGGGGAAGCTTTTTACACTGTTGGTGGGAAGGCACATTGGTGCAGCAACTGTGGAAAGCAGTTTGGAGGTACCTCAAAAAATTAAAAGTGGATCTACATTTTGACCCAGAAGTCCTACTTCTAGGAATATATCTGAAGGAACCCGAAACACTGATTCTAAAGAACATAAGCACCCCTATATTCATTGCAGTGTTATTTACAATCACCAAGATATAGAAGCAGCCCAAGTGTCCCTCAATAGATGAGTGGACAAAACAATTATGGGACATTTACACAATGGAATTATACTCAGCTATAAAAAAGAAGACAATTTATGGAAGCATGTTTCAAAACATGTTAATGGATTGGAAGAATTAACATCATCAAAATGTCCGTACTACCCAAAGCAATTTGTAGATTCAATGCAATCCTTATTAATGTACCAATGACATATTTCACAGATATAGAACAAACATTTCAAAAATTTATATGGAACCATAAACAACCCCGAATAGCCTCAGCAATTTTGAGAAAGAAGAACAAGTAAGAGGGATCACAATACCTGGTATATTACAAGTATACCTGATATCAAACTATATTACAAGTCCACTGTAATCAAAACAGTCTGTTGCTGGCATAAGAACAGATTTATACATCAAATGGAACAAAATAGAGAGCCCAGATATAAAGCCAAGTCTCTAAGCTCAATTAATATTCAACAAAGGGGACAGGAGCATAAAAGGGAATAAAAATAGCCTCTTCAACAAATGGTGCTGGGACATCTGGACAGGTATGTGCAAAAAATGAAACTTGACCACCAACTTACACCATACACAAAAATAAACTCAAGATGGATAAAAGACTTAAATATAAGTCATGACACCATAAAAGTTCTAGAGGAGAATGTAGGCAGGAAAATTTCAGATATTCCACAAAGCAACATTTTCATCAATATGTCCCCTAGAGCAAGGGATATAAAGGAAAGAAACAAATGGGACTACATCAATTTGAAAAGCTTCTGCATGGCTAAAGGAAAGATTACCAAAATGAAAAGGGAACCAACTGTATGGGAAAATATATTTGCCAAATATACCTTGGACAAGGATTTGATCTCCAAAATATATAAAGAACTCACAGAACTTCACACCAGGAAGATAAACAATCCAATTAAAAAATGGGCAAAGGATCCGAACAGACACTTCTCCAAGGAAGACATACAGAGGGCCCAGAGACATATGAAAGGATGCTCAGCATCACTAGCCATCAGAGAGATGCAAATTAAAGCCACAATGAGATGCCACTTCACACTGTCAGAATGGCCATCATAAAGAAATCAACAAACACCAAGTGTTGGCGAAATTGTGGAGAAAAGGGAACCCTAGTACACTGTTGGTGGGAATGCAGACTGGTGCAGCCACTGTGGAGAGCAGTATGAAATTTCCTCAGAAAACTAAAAATGGAACTGCCTTTTGACCCAGAAATTCCACTGGGGCAATTGAATACCCTAAGAATCCTGAAACATCAATTTAAAAGAGCCTGTGCACCCAAATGTTCACAGCAGCGTTGTTTACAATAGCCAAGTGCTGAAAACAGCCCAAGGGCCCCTTAGTAAATGAATGGATAAAAAAGCTGGTACATTTACACAATGGAATGCTATGCAGCAGAGAGAAAGAAAGAGCTTCTACCCTTTGTGACAGCATGGATGGAACTGGAAACCACTATGCTAAGTGAAGTAAGCCAGGTGGTTAAAGACAAATACCATATGATCTCACCTTTACCTGGAACCTAATCTACAAAAGAAAAAAGCAAGTAAAACAGAACCAGAGACATGGAAATGAAGAACAAACTGACAGTAATCAGAGGGGAGGTAGGAGGGGGTAATGCAAGAAAGAAGAAAAGGGCTTTCAGGAACAACTATAAAGGACACAGGGACAAAACAAACGAGACGGGGTGGGGAGGGTGGTGGAAGCAAGGGAAGGAGGAGGATTGGCTGGGGTGGGGAGTAAATGCAGACAACTGTAATTGCACAACAATAAAATAATTTAAAAAATGTAAAAAAAAAAGCCTATTAACCTCAATGTTCATAGCAGCGCTATGTACAACAACCAAGTGCTGGAAACAGCCTAAGTGCCCATCAGTAAATGAGTGGATTAAAAAACTGTGGTACATTTACACAACGGAATTCTATGCAGCAGAAAGAAAGAAGGAGATCCTGCCCTTTGCGACAGCATGGATGGACCTGGAGAACATGCTAAGTGTAATAAGCCAGTCAGGGAAAGACAAATACCATATGATGTCACTCATATGTGGAATCTAGTGAACAAACGGAACTAACAAGGAAAACAGAGACAGACTCGTAGATGGAGAGCAGATGACAGTTAGTGGTGGGCGGAGATGGGCATTAAAACATGGAGGGATTGAGCAAAAAGGAAAAAGGACTCATGGACACAGACAACAGTGTGGTGATTGCTGGGTGGTGGGGGGATATAAAGGAACTAAATGATAATGAAAAAAAAAAGGATTTTAGATTTTGAATTTCAGTTTGTGAAAATGCAACAGGTCTCTCTAAAAAATAGCCAAATATAAAATAAACACATCTTTGCTTCCTGGGGGTGGGGGAAGAAGATGTGGTACATGTATGCAATGGAATACTACTGAGCCGTAAGAAAGGTGAAATACTGCTATTTATGGCAACATAGATGGACCTTGAGAATACCATGTGGAGCAAAATAAGTCAGACAGAAAAAGTTAAGAATTGTATGATCTCACTCATATGAGATATAAAACTGAAAGCAACAGATGGACAAGCAAGAAAAACAAACAAAACTCATAGACACAGACAACAGAATGGTGGTTACCAGAGGGAAAGGGGTATGAGGTTATTAAAGGGTAAAGGGGGTCAAATATATGGTGTTGGAAGATGATTTGACTTTGGTGGTGAGCACACAATGCAATATGCAGATCAGGTATTATAGAAATGTACATTTGAAACCTATATAATCTTATTAACTAATGCCACCCCAATAATTTAATAAAACATAAATAAAATAATCTGGGGTAGCTATTGAAATATAAATTTAGACAAATTTTTTTTAACTTAGTCTGAACTTCTCCTTATAATTTAACGTACTTCCATTTCTTGGAGAAACATGAGTGCCTGCTACTGTGGGATCATGTGTCAGAGAAAAATGTTCATTACCTACATTTAGAACGAAAATGCTATGGCTTGGTAGAAACCCTGCCTGGGAGTTACAGGAAGCTTTGCTAGTTTAAAAGAGGTTTTCAATGATACACAGAAGAGGTAAAATTAGAGACCAATTTCTATACAAAATTGACTTCTCTCCTACCTTATTGTTAATAAAAGGTATATCAAAAGTACATGCTTCCATTTGTTGGTGTCTTCCTTAATTTCTTTCTTCAGTGTTGTATAGTTTTCTGAGTACAGGTCTTTTACCTCCTTGGTTAGGTTTATTCCTAAGTACTTCATTTTTCTTGTTGCTATATCAAATGGGATTTTTTTTTCTGATTTCTGCTTCTGATGTTTCATTGTTAGTGTACAAAAATGCCTTTGACTTCTGAATATTGATTTTGTATCCCGCTGTTTTGCCAAATTCATTTATTAGGTTGAGTAGTTTTTGGGTGGAGTCTATAGGATTTTCTATGTACAGTATCATGTCATCTGCAAACAATGACAGTTTTACTTCCTCTTTTCCAATTTGGATGCCTTTTATTTTTTTTTGTTGTCTGATTGCTGTGGCTAGGACTTCCAATACTATGTTGAATAGGAGTGGTGAAAGCGAGCATCCTTGTCTTGTTCCTGATTTTAGTGGGAAAGATCTAAGTTTTTGCCCATTGAGTATGATGCTACCCTTTGCAACAGCATGGATGGAACTAGAGAGCATTATGCTAAGTGAAATAAGCCAGGTGGTGAGGGAGGAATACCATATGATCTCACAGTTAACTAGAACATAATCATCAAAAGAAAAAAGCAAACAAAACACAACCAGGGACATTGAAATTAAGAACAATCTAACAATGGCCAGAGGAGAGAGGGGAGGAAACAGTGGGGGGAACAGTTCCCAGGAAACACTCTAAAGGACACATGGATATAACCAAGGGGGAGGGAGGGAGCATGGGAGGGATGTGGGATTGGCTGGGGTGGGAGGGGAGTGCTGGGGGGAAAATGCAGACAAATGTAAATGAACAACAATAAAGTAATAAAATCTTTTAAAAAAGTAGGTTTATAGTTGTTCATATGGAAAATAATACAATAATTAATAAATGATAATATAAAAAGAAACTGTTTCACACACTCACAATGTAAACCTATTTTTGCTCAACCCTGTATAATGAGAACAAAATTTATGAAGCCCATGAGGCAGACACAGTAGGAGCACAAGCAATGTGAGAATAAATAAGGGTTACAGAAATCAACTTCCCACTCCTCCATCTCTGAAATATCCTCTCACACGCCTTGGTACTTGAAAGTATATAATTAGGTATTTATTTCTTTGGATAAATATGTCACATATATAGGAATCTTTTTTTAAACTTTACATATGACAAATTCCATTCAGTAAATGTTTCATAAAGTCTTGTGTCAAACACTTTACCAGTTGAATGAGGTCGAACCCTTGTCAATTTGTCACTGTCCAGTTAGAATAGGCATGTTAAAAATAGTCTAACAAAGCTTTGTATGTGCTATGATGGAAGTGAAAATTGTTGTGAGGGCACAAATGAGCAAATGAAAAACTATTTGTTAGGGTGCTTAAAAACTGCTTCATAGAGGAAAGAAAAATTGAATATCGAAGGCTCAATGGGTATGTTCCAGGTATAGAAAAAGGTAAGGTATCTTTGTTAAAGTGAACCTCTTAAGTGCAAAGGCCTAGAGATTTAAAGCAGACTGGATTCTTTGAAGAAGTACAGACTGTTGGATGTGGGTGGAATAGAGAGTGAAATTGAAAAAGTGGTGAGGAAAGAGCAAGAAGTGAAATCAAATGGGTGAGTAGCCAAGAGTTTAATTATGTGGAATATTTAATACCTTGGTAAGGCATTTGATATTTACTTCATTAGGAATATAGGAGGCATTTAACCAGGGAAATGAATGGCCAGATTGTGCTTTTGGTAATCTAGTCATGCTATGGATGGTGGAATAGATGGGGGGATTCTGGAGACAGAGACACCATTAGAACACCATTGCAGCCAGAGAGCTCAGATACAGTATGGGCTTGGACTAAAAGAGTATCCGGAGGAATGGAGAGGAGGGAGCAATCTATGAGTCAGGTAGTGACTTTTGTAGAAATAAGGAGTACATCAGCAGGCACGATTTGGAGAAAAGATGATTTCTGTTCGGGTCTTGTTGAGTTTCAGATGCCTGTGTGCAGATATGTACCTAAGGGGCACTTGTCTAGATGAGCTGAATGAGTGAATGAATGACTACATGAGAATGAGGCTAAAGATGACATCTGGCCTAGAGATAGGAATGATAGATAGGTGGTAGATGGAGTTAAAAGATAAAATTTCCCAGAGGCAACTTGTAATGGAGGAATAGATAAGGGGCAAGAACAGGACCCTGGGGAACACTACCATTTAAACAGCAAATATCGGAGAAAGTGCTGAAAAGGAGGCTGAGACATGTGAGCTGAGTGTTAAGATGGGAAACCCACAAAGCATAAAGGCACAGAAACAAGTGCAAAGAGGGTTTTAACGTTGAGGGAGTAGCTGGCTCTTAAATACTGGAGAGAAGTTTAATTTGGAGAGATCTTAAAAAATCCCATCAGTCTTTTAGGAGATCGTCAATGCCTTTAGCTTGAGGAATTTAAGTGGTGGTAAAGGGGAGCTTGCTAGCAGTAGCTTAAAGAAGTGAAGAGAAGTGGTCATCCAGTGTAGAGTTTCTTTCTCAGAGCTGGTTGTGAGTGGGCAGAGATGCAGTAGGAAGTGAAGAAGAATCTAGGGTCAAGGGAGAAATTTTTATTAACTTTTTTAATTGTTTGATTATTTTATTTATTTTTACCAGCTTCGTTGAGGAATAATTGACATATAAACACTGTATGTGTCTGAGGTGTATAAGTTTCTTGTTCCTGTCTTATGTTTAATGTCCATTCCTGCCTTCAGCACTGCTGGCTTCTCAAATAGGGATCCATTCTGTATTACTCATTCTGTTCCCCCAGCAAATCTTCCCCCCAAAAGCCCTGAACTAGGAATGAGAAGACTTGGATTCTAGTTTCATGCATTGTCCTGAATTTTATGACTACGGGCAGTCACTTAATTTTTATGACTTTCAGCTTACTTGATTTTAAACTATAACATTTGAAATAGCCCTTTCCAGCTCCTCCTTTCTATGTTTCTTTGACCATTCTGGCATACAGTGGTGTAAACACAATTTGTTTTTTTTATTTTTGTGCAATTACACTTGTCCCCACTTCCCCCCATTATTCTCCCCTCTCTACTCACCTCCCACCTTCCACCATCAATCCTGCCCCCACCCCATAGGTAACC
The DNA here is from genome assembly GCA_007922815.1 of Macrotus californicus. Taxonomy (NCBI): domain Eukaryota; kingdom Metazoa; phylum Chordata; class Mammalia; order Chiroptera; family Phyllostomidae; genus Macrotus; species Macrotus californicus. Next base: position 2,502 of record VMDR010024001.1, on the reverse strand, counting down.
ACTTAAGCTGCATCTGTCTTCAGGGTCATTTGTGTTATAATAGTATTCAAAACCTTTAAGAAACATTCTCATGATTTAGTTGCCTGATACAAACAAAAGGTGGGGGATGCTAGAGAGCATGTACCTTCCTAGTATCTGGAAATCATGCCACATAGACACCTTTTCCATGTCTAGAACTGATCCTTCCTGATTATGTTATTTAAGGTGAGAAGCTAGCTAAGAAATAGTCAAAAATTTGTTTCAGAACCTGTTAAGAAGGCAACTTTTAAAGCTACTGTACAATGTAGTAACAGTTGATGACAATTCCAACCTTTTAAAACCTCCTTGTCCAACCAAATATCTTGGAGTAATCCTAGATTCATGGATATATTTTTAAAATTCCACCACACATTCATCCCTTCAAAAAGACTTGTTGGCTCTACCAATAAATCCTTTGGCTCTTCCCAGAGCCTGACCATTTCTCACTATTTCTGGTTACCAGCCTGGTTTAACCCAGCTATGATTATGTTTTTCTGTGTTATTGAAATAGTCTTCTAAGAAGTCTCAGTACTTCTGCTCCTACCTCCCGATAGCCTATTGCCAGAGTAGTCTTCAATCATGTCACATCATGTCACCTTTCTGTTCAAAACTGTTTAAATGACTTCCCATTTCATGTAGAATAAAACCCAAATTCCTTACAATGGCCTAAAAGGTTTCTGTACAAACTGGTTTGCCATTTGTTTTCTGAGCGCTTCCCCTGCTACTCTCTCCCTCATTCACTTTGTTCCAGCCAGGATAATGTTTTTATGTGTCTTCATATACCAGGAACCCTCAAGCCTCAGTGTCTTTTCCTGGACGTTTCCTTTCCTTGGAGCACTCCTATATAAGTTCAAGGCTCATTCTCTCACTTCCTTCAAATCTTTGTTCCAAGTTCACCCTCTTACTGAGCCCTGAGTATCCAATTTAAAATCAATTCCCACCCTCTAGTCTCCAACTTACACTTATGTTTCCCAATTTGCAGTTCTTATTTTCAACAGGGCACTTGTGACATATATAATTTACTTGTTTATTATATTTAATTTTTTTTTTGGTTGTTCCTAGTGGAAAGAAATCAGATTTTGTGTTTGTGGTTAGATGACTGATACATTCCAATCACTTCAAAAAGTGCCTGGCTCACAATAGGCCCTCTATAAGTATTGACTGATATTGAATTGACAAGAACAACAAGAACAGCAAGAGAAGCTGTTATGGTGTGAATATTTGTGTCACTCCCCCTCCCCAAGTTTATATGTTGAAACCTAACCCAAAAGGTGAGGAATGATCTTAGGAGGGTGGGACTTTCAGTAGATGATTAGGTCATAAGGGTAGAGATCCCATGAACAGAAGAGGTTCCATTTTGAGCTTGCACTGCTCCTACCATGTGAGGATACAAGCCTATCACCTGGAAGAGGCTTCTCACCGGACTATGCTAGAAGCTTGAGTTTGGACTTCACCAATCTCCAGAACTGCGAAAGAGACGTTTTATTGTTTAGAAGCTAACCTGTCTCTTGTATTTTGTTATAGTATCCTGAAAGGATTAAGACAATAGCTGCTTATATTTACATAGCAATTTAGAGTATTCAAAATATATTTACTTTCTTTTTTTTAGAAGTCTCTAATAAATATGGAATCTGTGGGGACCCTCGCAATAAAACCGTCGTCAGCCAGTTTAGTAGGAGATTTGCTACCAACTCTGGGACTGGGTGAGGGCACACACAGATGATAAGCAATGACCCCACAAAGTCCATTATACTCAGGTGCTTTTGTGAGAATGGCCATCTGGGTTAATGATTCATTGGCTAAGGCTATATAAAATAGAAAGTATGTTTCCAGAGATGAGGTAAAAAAAAAAAAAAGGTATTTAAAAATAAGCATTACCTAAGGCACAATTTCATCTATATTTGTTCCTTTTTGAACATTTTAATCAGAGAATATTGTGTTTGGCTAGTCAAGACACCAATTAAGGAACAGAAAAATTGGTTCTCTTATCAAGGTATGCCCAGATTTATGCATCTGCGGTTTATGCACTGAGAATACAATAGGGAAAATACCATGTGAGCAATTTGATAATAGCAATGAACGGGCTTAGATATACCGGAAGACTAGGGCCTTCCTTTTGGAACGTGCACATTTATTTGTGAAACACAGCATGATTCTTAGTAGTAACGGAAGATTCCTTAGTAGTAACAGAAGAAAATCCAAATTCAATTTTATTTTTGAAATATTAGCAAACTTAGCTTTATAATAGTAGCATAAAAAGTATCTCATGTATCTTGTGGGAAACAGAGCTGCTCAACCCTGCATAAGCAAGCAAATATTTTATTTCTCCCTGAAAAGATCAAATCTCCAGTCAGAAAATAACCATTTTCTTTTAGTTATAATAACTAGACTAGTCTATGAAGTAAATGAAGGGTTAGGATAGCTCCCTTTGGTAGCAAGACAAGGAGGTTGTGTTTTTGAAATTTTACCTATGGTAACCTGACA
>VMDR010024000.1:0-15294 GCA_007922815.1 Macrotus californicus | reverse complement strand
TAGCACCTCCTGGACTGTTTTCTTAAAAAGAATTTCCCTTGAAAGTTTCTGATTTGTGTCTTTGGCAAAGTCTATGAGGTCCTTCCCATGTGAATAGGAATACTTACATTGCGCCTTCTGTTTGAACTGATAATTTTATCGGTTGTAATTTGGTTCATGGTTTCTTTTCCTTCGAAACTTAAAAACTGTTGTTCCATGACCGTGTAGGTTTTGTTGCTTCTGTTAACTGTGATCAGATCTAATTCTCATTCTTCCCCAGTAATCTTCTCTCTCTCTGCAGCTGTGAGATTGTCTCTTGGACTTTCGTGTCCTGAAGTGTCATTCTCGTATCGATGTGAGTTTTTCCCTTGTTCTTATTTGCTTAAAAACTCCAGGAACACTTTAATATTATGAATTTTGAATTTATTTTGAGTATTTCTCCAAATATTTTAGTCTCTTCATTTTGAATTTTCTCTCCTTAAATTGCTTTTATTATAACGTTGGGACTTCTACTCTAATGCTCCATGTCTCTTAGCCTTCATCGTCTTTTCCTGTTGTTCTCTGATCCTCTGTCTCACCATCTCCTTCTAAGGTTAGACCCATCTTCTTTTTAAAGTCCCATCTATTTTTGTTGCTGAACAAAAGTGGGGTTCAGCTTCCCACTGCCGAACACAGGCATATTCTGAAGACGAAGGTTGGTGGGGGAATGGGAGACTCCTTGCCTTCAGGTTCCTGTCTTCTGCAAAAAACAGAAAAAACCTGTTTGTTCCCCAAAAGACTGAAACCCAAAACCATGCCCAGACATTCAGCTCCATCCTTGTAGCATGAGGCTGTTAGGCGGATGGCTCTTCAGCTTCAGGCTTCTTCTTGAAGTCTGCGTAGGCAGCCTGCACCATAATTGCCATGTCGCGGCTTCCTGCCCTGGGACCAGGGGTCCATGGCCTGCCACCTGGCCAGCTGGCTTCCAGAGCCCGCCAGTCGTGCGCACTCCAGCCCGCACATGGATGACACAGATGTCAGAGGAAGCGAAGGGCAAGTCTCTGCCTTCTCGCCATTTAAATCTCCGGTTGCAAACGTCCATGAGCTCCGGAAGGGCCTAGCTCCCCCTGCCAATTCCATCCTTTTCCCAGGTTAGACTGGCAGATTTTATTTCCAAGCAGCACCAGAAGGGAGTAGGAGGGTTTTTCCCTTGGCCAAACAATTCACTAGCCTCACACATAACTCTGTGCAGAACCTCCACCTACCGCGTCTCTGTGTGGGGGCAGGAAATCTGGTCGTGCACCGGTTAGCTTGTTTACCGCTGCTTGGGGCTGCCTCCCCTACAGCCCCTCCCCTCTCGGGGGTGGCACATCTACCTGTTCCAGTTTTTCTCTGCTTCATCTATTACAGTATTCATAACTAACGTCTGTACATACATGCTTTTTATTGTGATTTTTACTTGCTTAATGCTGCTAATATCATCCCGTATATTCTTTAATACATTTGCTATGACTATTTTTAATTTTGATCCATCTGTTCCAATAGCTCTGCTTCAAAAGTGATGCTAATTCTACTTTACATAGTACAGAGGAATGTGCTGTTCAGCTTTTGCCTTTCTATTACAGAAATGTCATTCCTCACGACTCGATTTATTTTGTCTTGGAACTTCATACTTAGGTTTTATTTTTTTGACTCCCATGTTGGATAGGGAACTAAGACAGCTTTTGTCTGTGGCAATAGCAGTAGATTTGGAAAGATGGGGGGCGGTGGAGCCCCATACACAGAGCACCTAGCACCACAGACCCATTTCCCCAGAGCAATCTTCTGGCTCAGACTTAGTCTTTAAACACCTTAGGAAAAGCAGAATAGGGAGACGAAATCCCCCTAGGTTGTACTCCATCAGCCTGGGAGACATGGAAGTGAGGGAGGGGAAGGGGATGCTCAGGAACATCATTTATTCTACAGTTGGTTTTATCAACTTCTTGCCCTGGCAAGGGTTTGCATTGCTTGTATAGTACCCCATGGACACCAGCAGAAGGGCCCACGGGGCTCTAAAGGTATGCGGTAGTCCATGGCGGTGCCAGACACCGGGCAGGAGCAGACCCCCTCCCCAAGGCCCGTCTGCAGCCTGCACCAGCCTCTCGCCTCGGCTCCTGCCTCTGTCCGCCCCGTCTACACCTTCTAAAAGCACCAGCTCAAACAACTTTCTTTTTCGGTAGTTGTAGCCACCTGGAATGTTATTGTTTAATCCATTAATTCATGTATGTGATTAGTTAACACAACTGAACATTCATGCCCACACCTGATAATCTGTATGGGAACCAGAAAGCTCTATAAAATGGTAACAGCTTGTTTATTGTTAGTCAGAAAGCATTCATCAAACCATTTGTACATGCTAGTCTCTAGACTATGGAAATAAAAGTGACTATGATTAAGTACCTGTCTTCAAGGAGATCTTCACTTAAAAAAATATAAGTGGTGTTAATAAAGTCTGAAATAATTACAATTAAATAGGTTCATGACATTTGTAAAAGTTTCTATTGGAACATAGAGAAGGGAATTCCTCACTTACCAGGGAAGAGCACAGATATTTTCCAGAGAAAAGCCACCTCATGATGTGGCACACTATCAAGGTCACAGTGTTCTGGACTCTTAGCAAAGTTCTTATGAACAAAGTTGGCCTTCAACTATTCCAAAATCTCTACCCACGGGCTCTGCCTGCCATTGCAGAAAAACAAAATTAAAATAGCTTGACCGGATCATTACTGCCTGAACCTACAGGTTGTTTGGTATACACCAGTTCCGGTTTCTCAGAAGTGCTGTTTGTGGTGTGCCCTGCCTACCTTGCCCAGGTGTGGGCCAGCATGCATACCGAGGGGTGGGTGCTTGTACTTTTCCAACCCTGATGTGTGGTCATGTGCATACATCAGATGAGAATGTGAAAACCACACCAAGTTTATCACATGTTTTGTTACAATTCCATTTTTAGTATTTCCTCTTCCTAGGACCAGTGAACAAATCAGGTCTGTGAGCAGAATTAGAAGGGATGACTCTTGAACCTTCAGCCTGTGTCTTCCTATCAAATTTATATGTGGCCTATAACGATGTATCAAGGCATATCTGTCCTATCTTACCTCTTTGACTCTGTGGAAAAGGATTTTGCAAATGAAAAGAACCAATCATAATTAACAAAAATGTATTTGGTATTACTGTGTCCTAGGTCCTGGGGTAAGTGCTAGGAATATAGAAGTAGCTAACACAAAGAATGCCTACTTTTTGAAATTTACAACCTTGTGAGGCAGACAGTGACCAAGTCATTATAAATGTGATAAGCGCTATCAAAGAGAAGGGCGGCATGATGTGGAAGCATAGAAGGGGTGCTTTAAAAAGTGGCTTCCTCTGAAGAACCACTGTGGAAAATTGAGATTTCACATTAAAATCCGTAGGGCTAGAATTGTATGCTTCATTTTTCAGAGGTTGTATTGTGAACGGCTGTGCTTCTTATACCAGAGTCCTTCCAGGGGGTCTAGAAACCACAGGATAAACACAATGCATATTTCTGGGGCTTGAGTCTCACTTGAAGATTTGGGAAAACAAACATATTTCATATTAAAACAAATATAGATATATTACAGAGCAGAGTGTATGCATGTTAAAGATAAAAGATGAAACTTCAAAGAAATTTCACACTTGCTGTGATTCCCTTTGAACTACACCCCCAGACTCCCTAGGGGTGTATATTCATTCCCTGCTGCCTTTAGGGGCACTTTATTTTTAAAAAATAATGTTTATCAAGCAGTAGAAAGAGCATAAAGTCAAACATATTTAGATTTGGGGCCTGGCACCACTAAGAACAGCTGGGTAGCCTTCACCACACTCGGAAATCTCTGTGACTTGGTTCCCTGGAGTACAGCATTGACACAATGCTGACTTCTCAAGATTGTCGTGAAGATTTAATCAGTTAGCAAATGAAAAATTTTCTGGGCAGTGTTTGCTACAAAATAGGCACTCAATAAATATTCGTCACCCCTTTCCAATATTTGTGAAATAAATAGGAAGAGTATTCCTAATACTCTTATTGCTTAAACTCGGCACAGCTAGAATCACAGAAGGAGCAACCAAAGAAAGCAGGTTTTTGAAAGCCCCGTGTGATGTTCCCATCTGTTTATCCATTAGCATAATAGCTACTATAATAACAGCTAACAAATGTGAGTATGTGTGGTGAATCTGAAACGCTTGTAAACTGTAATTTAAAGAAACAAAACAAACAGACCTACCCATTTTCCATATGTTGATATATTTTTACTCTGTGTCACTATTTTTAACCATTTCATATTAATTATGACAGAGAAAAACCAAAAAACAAAAACAGGACCGCATGACTTCTGTTGTTAGTGGAGTATTAGATTAAAGAGTATATAAGAGCTCTTGGTAAACTCTGAATCAGTATATAATTTTAAAGTGCCATTATGATTATGATTATGATTATGATTATGATTATGATTATGATTATAAAGAGCTCTGTGATTCACAATAGCAGGTACTCCCATATCAGGGCAGCTGGCACATTCACTTTTTCTCAAATTCAGTAGCAACTGAATTTTGCTTTCTCCTACAATGTCCTATGCTCCAATGAATGAGGCAAACTGAAAACTTTAGGAAAGTTAGCTATGGGTAAAAGAGAAAAATGGGATTATTTATTGCTATTTTTCAAATAAGAAAATAGATGTAAGATTTTTAAAAAATTCTTAATGCCCTGGCTGGTGTGGCTCAGTGGATTGAGTGCCAGTCTGGAAACCAAAGGGTCGCCAGTTCAATTCCCAGTCAAGGCACATGCCTGGGTTGCAGGCCAGGTCCCCAGTAGGGGGCTCATGAGAGGCAAACACACATTGATGTTTCTCTTCCTCTCTTTCTCCCTCCCTTCCCCTCTCTCTAAAAATAAATAAATAAAATCTTAAAAGAAACATTTCTCAAATGTTTTACATCTAAAGTGGAATTGAATGTCTTAATATTGCAGTAGATTAATTATAATGTTAACTTGTTTCACTTAAAATAACGAAGTCAAAAGAAAACATATCAGGGCTGTGTTTATTCTCAAATCTTTATTTGTTAATTAAAATGCTATGACATGAACCTGAGTTGTTCCAGAAAGGACTGCTTGTTAGGATCTGCAGTGAAGCAAATAGGGGAAGGTTCATTAGGAACATGGTGGGTCTCAGCCATGCTGCCAATAGAAAAGGTCAAGTTCAGCTCACCAGTTTTTAGTCTTTTAGTCGCACAGGGAATATTGCCTACATTAGAGCAGGTCCAGGGAAATGATCCCCAGTGCAAATGAACAGGACTGACTGCCAAGTCTTAAATGAATCCAAGGGAGGCTTTAGTTACACACAGTCCTCATGATTAGAGTCATAGAATTATGATCTTGGTCTTTCCAGTGTGAAAAGAATTCTAGTTGCCTTAAGGCAAGACAATAAATAACTGTCTTTGAACTGTTATAAATGGAGGGATGTTTGGTGTTTCCCTAAGGTCTCTGATAGTGGGTGGATACTCCACATTATTGTTTACATGCAGGCGTGAATTGTTCTGACTGCCAGGCATGGGGCAGAAATCTGCACTGTGCTTCCCACATGGTCCATCATACCAAATACATTAACTTCTGACCCTGACTCAGCCAATGTAAACAGAAGTTACTGCCAGTATTTCTTTCCCTCATTACAATGTCATATGGCCAGCTCTCTGGTGAGGTTTTTTCTTGTCTGGGTCTCATGGATGATGGGATCTCACCATATGGCCCCCAAATTTTGGCATTTGTAGTAGATCAAGTACAGCAGAGAGATCTGTCTCCTTCCTCTGACTAGGAAGCTTTTCACTGAAGCCTCAGGGCCATAGAGAAAGGCAGAGCTTTGTATGTTGAAAGTATGAAGTAAGAAATGCATAGAAACATGGAACAGACTGACAGCGGCCAGAGGGAAGGGGAAAGGAGGATAATGGTGGAAAGAAGGGGAAGGAACTCGTTAAATAACATGTATGGACATGGACAATGGAGAGGGGAGGGGTGGGCTGGCTGGGGGGGGGCAAGGGAGGAAAATTGGGACAACTGTAATAGAATAACAATAAAAAATAAATAATAATAAATATTAAAAAGAAATTAATGCTACACTTCAAGCTTTCATGGCTGTTTTCTCTATCAATTATTTTCTATGAATATGTAAAGAATCAAGTTTTACAGGATAGTTTGGGTTTCTAGAAGCTCTTGAATTCATTCAACAACTTCAGACATCTAAAATGAAGAGTAGAAATTACACAGTAGGTGCTTAATACACATCTTTAGTAATGGTAACATTCTTAGTTAATGCACCTTTCTTTTCGGAATGAAAACACCTAAGAGAACTTTTCATTATTCTGTACCTTCGTGTATTTCTTAAAGTAAAATTGGTCTTCATGGATAAGATGAGCACATTCAAACTTTGACTCCTAAATCCTAAATCAACATCTTTCAGGAAGACTTAGTGTAAAAATCAGCTAGAGTTCTTCAGTTGTAAACAACAGAAACTAACTCTCCATACCTTGAGCTAAAAAGAACATCAGAGGTCTTACACAATGCAAGGGAAAACTGGACAACAAATCTGAGAAATAACAAGAGACAGGCTGCTTGTTAGGACAGAAGGCACCGGATATGTCATCTCACCAAGGAAATTTGCCCAGTGGATCAGGGTGCTGTTAGGAAGCAAGAATGCATGATAGGTTAGTCATCCATGTTTTGTTTCTGGTCAGAGATGACAACATTGCTGACAGATTGTGTTACAGACTTATTTGCACCCTCAGTGATTACACAAAATTGGTGCTGAATAATCGATTATTGATATTAATAATGATCAAGATTTCTTAATCATTAACCTGCAGTTTTTCAGCAGAACTGGGATCTTTGTGTCTGTGTTGTGCCATATCATCCTTTCTTTTGTGGCATCCCTACTTTCTTTACCAGAGTAGTATTTCCAAGTACAAATTATTGTGAAGAGTATCAAGAACGTTTGCTTTCTTACAATCATAGGAGTAGGTCAGTTAAAGCCCCAAATTTTTACCACAAATATTCACTAGCATATTGAATTAAATGAGAGCCTGTCTGGAATTTTAACCTGCAAACATGTGTAAATCAAAGAGCAATTATAGTGCCCGGGCTGGTGTAGCTCACTGGGTTGAGTGTGGGCCTGTGAACCAAAGGGTCACCGGTTCAATTCCCAGTCAAGGCACATGCCTGGGTTGTGGGCCAGGTCCCCAGTAAGGGACGTGTGAGAGGGAACCACACATCGATGTTTCTCTCCCTCTTTCTCCTTCCCTTCTCCTCTGTCTAAAAGTAAATAAATAAAATAGTTTTTTAAAAAAAAGAGCAACAGGAACAACCTTCCTCCACCAAATGCGGTTCTCTGTCCTTGAAGCAATGACCCCTGCCTTGGATGCCTATGCTCTGTGGGCTCCAAAATCCTCCCAGAGTGACCGGCACGTGCCTACGTTTTCCATCCCACGTGCTGTGGGTCCCAGACAAAGGCTTCTTCTTTTCAGTTACATTTCCTCCTCAGTTGTTTTCTCATTCAGGGAAAGGCTTTGGAGAACAGCACACCTGACACCATGGCCAGTTAGTTTACACTTCTTGGGTTGTTCTTATTCTGCATCAGCAGTAACAAGTCTTCAAGTTTTGGTCCTCATATAGTTTGATCTTAAGATGTGTAGGAAACTGACTTCTTTTTGAGATGTGTTGGGCTGTATCAAACAATACAGTTTAATTTGAACATCAGTCCAACTGTTCACTTCACTGTGGAGGAACTTGAGAGGAATCATCATTGATTGGAATGAACCTAGAAACGGTGTCAAGATTCAGGGTTTAATCAGATGTGCTTTTGTAAGATAATTTTACAGCCCCGAAATTTCAGTGGTGATGCCACTTGTCTTCCGAGATGGTGGTGCAAATTATCTGATATGATCTATTTACTCATCCATGTTTTCATGTAACAACTATCTGAGCTCCTACTATGCAGCGATCCCCATAGGGGCACTGGGGACCCAGAAGTGAATAAAACAAACATTTTGTCTCCTGAAGCTTACATTTTATTGGGAAGAAAAGCTATAAGGTATATCAATACACACATAGTAGGATAATTTCAGATAATGATAGGTGACTTAGAGAAAATAAAACAAAGGGATGGAAATGGGGTGATTTAATTAGGCTGATTAAAGAAGAATCTCTGAGGAGGTAACATTTGAATAGAAACATAGATGACGGAGAAAAGCTGGCCAGGCAAAGGGCTGGGGGAACAGCTTTCTGGGCAGAAAGAACAGCTAGTTCAAGTTTTAGGAGACAGAGCTGGGCCCCTTGGGAGATTATCCGCCTGGAGCCCCTGAGCAAGATGGTCAGGGCTGTGAGCCGTGAAAGGTAACCTGGGACAAGTAAGCAAGGTCCATACATTAGAGCATCACGAGAAGCTTGTATTTTATTTTAATTGCAGTACAAAACCATTGAAAGCTTTTAATCAAGGAAACGATGAGATTTAAATATTAAGATACTTTCTGCTGTTTTTGAACAGGTTGTAGTAGAGGAGAGTAGAAACTGATACAAATTAGGGAGCTTTTGCCAAGGTATAAACTAGCCAGGGATTTGAAAAATGGCAATAAAACAGTGAGAAGTGGTGAAATTTGGTATGTATTTTGGAGATGGAGCAGACAGAATTTTCTGATGTACTCAATATTGGGAAATTGTGCTGAAGACAGGAATTCTGGATGAGGTATCAGTTTTCTAACACAGAAATGAATTGAATGAATAGTGATGCAAAAGAACTGTTATGCAGAATCCTGGGGAAGGTAAGGGTGGGGAAGGTGGTGGGAGTGGAGGGAAATAGACAATTCAGGTAAAAAATAAAGCTTTGGGGGCATATTAAGTTTGAGAAACTTGTTAACCACCTGAGTGGAAACACCTACATGAATTTAGAGCTCAGGGCAAGGAAAGAGAGTTGGAGAGATAGTAAGTAGTCATAGCTCTGTGCACAGAACAGGTGCACACCCAGCCACCTAACCATCCTGCCTTTCAACCCTTCATCTGTGGAATTCTGTCAGTATTTGCCTTTATACTGCTCATCTATACAACTATTTGTCATTACAGATATTCACTAAATGTGAGTGGAATCCGAATCACAAAATTTTGTGACATATATATTCCACTGTGTTTTTTGCATGTAGTCCTTCTGTTTCATGAAATTTGGAGCCAACGATGAAAGATACAATTTTATATTCACTAATATTTAATTTGGTGAAGGACAACATTAGGTATCATATAAGCTTTTTCCCATTCAAATAACTCCAGGTAATCTTAATTTTTTTCTCAACATTTCCCAAAAATCTATATATCAACAACTGAGAAATAATCATAATCTAGACTTCATTTTAAAATATTAATTTATCTGAAGAATGTCTAGGGTTGGTGGGTATTACCACTAGCTTAAATTTATTTGTCCTATCTCAGGTTTCTTTAATGTATTTTTAGAATTAACATTTTGGAAAACAAACTTTGGAAACCTGCTTAGGAAAGAGGAGAGAAAAAATTCAAACAGTTGTAATTTACAAAGGGAAAAGAATATGCCTGAAAAACCTAGGGAAACAGAGACAGACTCAGAGAGAGGGAGCAGGATGACAGCTAAGGGCAGGGAGGTTAGAAGGTGGAGGGTGGAACAAAAAGGAAAAAGACTCATGGACGTGAACAACGGTGATGATTGCTGAGAAGGGGGAGACTAAATGGCGATGGAAAAAATGCAAAAGAATAAAATTAAATTAAGAAAGAAAAAGAAAAACCTAAGGAAGATTTTCCAACAGGTTCGCATTATATCTATTATCTGTCTATCTATCTATCTATCTATCTATCTATCATCTCTCTATGGATTTATCTATCTATCTCCCAAGAGAGAGAACGAGAAAATTGATGGCACCATATAACAAACACTTCAATCTGGTCTGAAAGACTTCTATTTCTGAGACAGAGAATGAGACTGGGAAAGAACAAGTGCGAAATGACTGGGAAGTAACCAGAAGCCTGTAACTACAAAAACAACAATAGAGATCCATACTGATACGCTGGAAAGATTTTTGTTAAGAAAATATGTAGCAGGTGGTGGAATTTTATTCATCTACAAAATTTCAGGCTTCTTGGGTTCAGAGAATATCATACTTGTTAGTCATCTCAACCATAAGATAGCATTTCAATGAGGATTATATGATTTCACTGGAAGGGAAAATGTTCTAAATCCTTCCACTGGAAATTGACGGCTTGTATTTAAAACTGTCTGACATTCTAAAGTCTGAATATAGACTTAACACTAGGCAAGTGACGCTGGGGCCTGTTTTTCAGAAATTTTTGTCTTCCAGAATTGTAGTTTTTGATGTTAGAAATCTAGATTTTTGGTGTAGTTCCCCTTTTTCACTCTAGGGCAAGAGAGTCTATATCACTGGAAGCAATGGAATCCGAAATTCTCCTTCACACTGTGTTCCCGGCCCCGAGCCCCACAGGCAAAGATGGTTCTATGCTGCCTGCACAGCGTTTCCCAGGCTGCCTATCAGACTGTGAAAAGCCTTTTGGGGGGGCGGGTGGGGGGAAGGCCATGAGTGAAGAGCATCGCCTGGGAAATGCTGCCTATCAGACAAGCCATATTAAGGGCAAAAACTGTGGACAAAGACACAGCTGCAGAAATGAAGGAAGAAAGTGTGTTTAGAAGGAATGAGTCCTTAGTAAGGCAGTGAAAAGTAAAAAATAAAAAAACAAAACTGGATGCTCAGAGGCAGTAAATGGCAAAGATTAAGAGCTCAGGTTCTGGAGCCAGACTGCCCAGCCCTCACCCCCCACCCGCCTTGGCTCTGCTTTGAGGTGTGACCTCGAGCAAGAGGCTCAACACTTTTGTGTCTTGTTCCTCCATCAGCGTAATGAAGATAGTGCCTCCTACCTCATAAGCTACTATGAAGTCTAAATGAGTTAGTAGGTTTAGTAGATTTAGAATAGTACAAGGCAAGTAGCAAGACCTTAGTAAGCATTTAGCTTTCATTTTCAAATCTTAGGAGAGCTTAAGAGTGAGTTTTAAAAAATTATGAGACAAAGTTTGGAGTAATATTCACAAGCAGTCTTTATCCTTACCCAAGGACACTCTGAATAGAAAAACGCACCCGGTCAGTCCAATCACGGGGCGGGTCGAGTTGGATGAGGAACACACTTAAGGAGTTACCTAGTGTGTTTTAACCTAAAAATAACAGCCAGAGATTAAAGAACTTTGTGATGGCTCTGGATTAAAAAGAAAAGGTAGAAAATTCTTCAGCGGATATTATTGATATCATCTGAGAATTTGATAAGGCAGACCATTAAAGAATGAGTGCTAAATTTGTGCAGAGTGATAAAGGCTTCAGCAGGTAATAAGAATCTTGGACCCTGCACACATGAGGTGCTCTAAGAGGCTTAGTAATTACCTAAATGAAAGGACATTACCATTTCCATAATCACAATTCAAACCTGGGGGTCATTTATGGTTGGTAATGTTATTGACACCATTCCATCTTCTGTAGTACAAGAAGCTCTTAACGTGAAACAGCTTCCAGCGGCCTCCTGTTCATTTCATCATCATTTCAATGAGCCATTTTAACCTCGTGTATAAAACATTTTAGATTCTAGAGCTCTCTCACAGAAAAGCTTTGTGGTCTGAGTACAACCCCCAAAACATAAATGTGAGTAACAAAGAAACTTTGATGAAAACAAGTTCCAAAGAGCTTATGAGAATGACATTTTTATTTTCATATTGCTGAAGACGTACACACGTAAAAGGATGATTTCTAATCATGTTTCTGTCTTCGTCTGACAAGTTCAAAATATATTAAGGGGATTCTCTTGATTTTCATTTTTTTGCTTGTTTCTGGTAATGTGAACTCTTTTTTCCTATTTATTTACTTATTTTTATTTATTGAGGTGACATTGATTAATAAAATTCTATAGGTTTCAAGTGCACAATTCTATAAGACATCATCTGTATATTGAATTGTGTGTTCAGCACCCAAAGTCAAGTCTCCTTCCATCAGCATTTGTTTCCCTTGTACCCTCTTCTGCCTTCCCCACCCCCCTTTCCCTCTGGTAATCACCACACCATTGTCTGTGTCTATGAGGGTTTTTTCTTTGCTTCTTTTATATTTAAATTTGTCTTAAGCAATTTCCATCCAAATTATATGACAAGATCATTCCTTTCATGAATTACTATATTAGTAATCTATGCCAATGCTTTTTCATAGAAACAATTTAGACAATAATAAGAAAATGTTTCCTAACTATTTACTGCTTCCTGTGTTCCCAAGACCACCCCAGGTGTGATGATTCCCTAGAAGAACTCTTAGGACTCAGTCCATAGCCATACTCACTGACTCATGGCAAAGACATATTACAGTAAAAGGATACAAAGCAAAATTAGCAAAAGGAAAAGGCACATGGGCTGAAATTGAGAAGAAACAGGATGCAGGCTTTGAAGAATTGTCTCCTAATGGAGTCACACAAAACATGCTTAATTCTTGCATCCAGTGAGTTGTAACAACTTGTGTGAAATGTTATCTAGCAGGGAAATTTGTTAGACAGTGCTTTGGATCTGAGAGTCTATTGGGGGCTGGTTACGTGGGCACACTCTATGTAAAATGGACCAAAATTCCAGGCTCTCAAAAGGAAAGCAGGTGTTCACCACAAATCATATTGTTTATTCAAACAGTGTAGGCACAGTGAGCCATTCTTAGCATTTATGGAAAGTTTTACATCAGCGTAGGGAGCTTTTTGCCAGTCAAGTAGCTAGCTACCGCCCAAGGAACAACCTTGCAAGCAGACTTACCCAAGGATAGCACTCTTAGATTCCTGTCTGCATATGTACCAAGATAGACTTGCAGACCACTTTTTAAGACTGAGAAGAGGGGAGTTTAGCTTTTCTGCACTTGACATGCCTAGTGAAATGGCCAGAAAACAGTATCACAGTTTCACCATATAGGTCACTGCCAGCTGATAAACACATAGGCTCTATTAGCGTGGGTTATCATTGCCACCTAACCATTGCTTTTCCAGTTTTTTTTTCTCTCTAAAAAACCATCATCCCCCTGACCCATTTTAAAAGAAAAAAACAAAACAAAACTGATGTAGCACTTAGAAAGATAAGAATCGCATCTACCAAAACTATGTCTATCTTATTCTATTAAAGAGCATTTTTACAAGTATCAAAATGATGACACAAATTTCAATGTCAGAGATTGAAGAATCTTCAAGAAATTACAGTCAATTTTTTATTTTCTTCAAAATCATAAGTACCAAAATGGGAGACAAGAATCACAGGAGTCATTTTTGACACTCTTCCTTCTCATCATTTATATTGTTAATCATTAAACTGTATTAATGTTTACTCCCAAATCTGTCTACCTTTCTCTACATCCACTCTGCAAATCCAGTCCAAGCCACGATGATTGCTTTATGACATACTGATGTAGGTTCCTAGCTGGTCTACCTGTACTCCACTTTGATCCTGACTTATCTATCATTTATCTTATGGACAGAATGATGTTCTAAAAGTGCTGATCATCTCAGTTTACTCTTCAACATCTTTCCATATACTGATGACAAAGGGAAAGGATCATTATCAGGATCTACGTTTTCTGGCCATGCCAATCTTGGTAGACTCACTTCATGCCTTAATACCACTTGTTATTTGAGTTCCAGATTTAAAGTCTTCATACAGCCATAGAGGCTGCCACCAGCTGCTCTTGCCACCTTCTTCCTTCTGTACTTAGTTAATTTCTATTCATGTTTCTGGTTTTGAGTTAAAATATCACCTCCTTGGGAGATCCTTTGGAAGTAGTCTCTAAACCCTCAGAATTTCTTGAGTAATAGGAGTGTCTTTGTTATTCGGGATAGGTACTTTAGACCACATCTGATAGTTTATGCTAACGAGGTGACTTTGAGTGGGGTCCCCTG
Organism: Macrotus californicus; assembly: GCA_007922815.1. Lineage (NCBI taxonomy): Eukaryota > Metazoa > Chordata > Mammalia > Chiroptera > Phyllostomidae > Macrotus > Macrotus californicus. Next base: position 1,325 of record VMDR010024000.1, on the reverse strand, counting down.
GCCCTGTGATATCAGCCTCACATCTGGGGAAACAGAGGCCTGGACACTAAGTCTAATTACATGGGCAGTCAACCAATTATGCCTACATAATTGAGCTTCAATAAGAATTCTGAACACCAAAGCTTAGGTGAGCTTGCTGGTTTGAAAATGTTCTTGCATATAGTCACATATTAATGCTAGGAGAGTGGAGTCCTATAAATGATGGATGCTTACTGAATGTTGGGAATCCTACTAGACCTTGCCTTAGGCATGTCTTTCTCTGGCTGGTTCTAATTTGTATCTTTCCCTGTAATAAACTATAATCATGAGTATAATAGATTTCCGTGGGTTTGGTGAGTTCTAATGAATTACCCAAACAGAGGATGAGTTTTCGAAGTCCTGCCAAACCTGCAGTTGCTGTCAGAGGTGAGAACAGCCTGGGGTATGGCACTACAGAGGGTGGTTTACCTGTACCCGTCAAAGCCCAGTAAGACATGAACAGGAGTTTGCAGCAAGGAAAGTAAAGATTTATTTTTAGGAAATGGCCCACGGCCGGAAACAGGTTAGTTAATGCTTGAAGGCCTGGCTCCAGACGGCTTCCAGGGGATGGATCATATAGAGGAGAAATCACTCATTGTGGAGACTAGGGGAATTAGGGCTGTGGTCAGGGCAGTGGTCTCTACTGACTGGCTGGCACTAAAAGTAGGGGTAGTTGATTGGTGCATCTGGTCCTGATATCAGCCACGGCCTTGCTCTGTCTGGTTTTGCCACTTTTCAGGGCCTGGAGCTGAAACACAACTGGGGCCTAAATATCAACTCTAGTTTGATGGAAACTCTTTCTCTGGGGTCAGCAGACCCAAGTTTTTATTTCTCAGATTATTTGATGGTGATCAGACCCTCACTGTCCTGAGGGTTTTGATGCTTAAGAGAGTAGCTGTATAAGGGAGAAGGAGACAGGTGAGTCAGGGTGCTGGAGAAGGCCAGTCTGAATCCAAAGGAAAGAAGGAAGTCAAGGTCACATTTAGGAAATTAAGTTTCTACACAGTTACAACTGTATGTTCAGAATTTGCAGTTTGCCCAATGCCATGTAATATCTAATAGCAAAACAAAATAGAAATACACCAACTTATATATACAATATAAGTATGAAAAACATGTATTAGGAGTCACAGTATGAAAACAAGTTCCTTGATACATCAAATTATTAAGTTTAATACCCACACGATGCCCCACAAAACAATACATGTCATGCGGCTTTTTCTGAGGTACATTTTAAATTGCCACCTATTATTTTCTCATTTTATCTCAGTATTTCTTTGAAACAATCCATTACTATAATGTTTCTT
>VMDR010023999.1:0-15274 GCA_007922815.1 Macrotus californicus | reverse complement strand
TTGAAAAGATAATGCAGCAAGTTTCGTCAGGAGAGAATCAACCACAGTGTGAAGTCCTGTATCACTTCTCCCCATTCATAAGCTAACGATCATAATGACAATAGGTAACATTTGTTAGGCACTGATTAAGTGCCAAGCTTTGTTGTATTTTACACATGTTAATATTAACTTAATTCTCAGAGAAAAATTAGGAAATAGACACAATTATTATCTCCATTTTGCTAATGTGGAAAATGTCAGAGGTTTTCTGATACTGGAAACATGAGAGGACCTGCCTGCACCTCAAAGGCCTGGGCAGTGAGTCATTCCCAATCGGATGATAAAAGGGAGCCGTGCAGCCAATCAAGGCCCAGTGGTCACAGCTCCCAATCAAGAGCTGCTCCAGACTTCGTGGGGGATTCAAGTCAGGGTGATCAACTCCTTGCTTTGCCCTGGACTTCCCTATTTTTAGCACTGAAACTCACAGGTCATAGTTAACCCCTCAGTTATGGATAAAACTAGATGGTTGGTCATCCTACTCCAAGCAGTGTTTGTTTTGAGGTGAAGTGGGAAGAACATACCTGGAGTAGGTGGATGGTAGCCCTGTCTCATGGTCATCAAGGAGTTTGGCAGGACCTTCATTATGAACCATTGGCCATGAGTATCTTTTCATAAACCCAGCTACATAAATGGTAAAGTTCAGGTTCTGATTTCCACTTTCTGAAGAGTCACCATGGCACCCCCTGTAAGACAGGAAAAGATTAAAAAGGAGAAAAGGTCTATCACCTGGGTTGCATTCTAATATTCAGAACACAAGGGAGGTTGAAGAGCAACCAAACTACACAAACTCTCTGACAGCAAAGGTTCCTGGTTTTTTTTTCTGATTTTTAATGTCAGCCATTTAAGTGCAATGTCTTACCTTTACCCATAATAGGCCTACTAAATATTCAACTCTTCCTTGTTTCCACTGCAGTCGACAGTCCAAGCTGCTGCATTCATTATCTATGTTGCACAGATTTATGGCTTTTTTTGGTATGTGACCTGGAATTAACCTCATTACACCAAAGATGAAAAATGTCAAAAGCCAGATTGCATTTTTTTCTTGAACAGTCTGACAATCTTGATATACGTGTATTTAGAGTTGCAAATAGAATGACTTTTTTTGTTGTAAACTCAGTCACAAGTTGCAATGGGAATCAGAAAGCCAGAAGCTAGTCATCTTTCTCAGGAGTTCGTTGGTGCCAAGAGAGGGAATGATGGCAACGTGACCATCCTTACAAAAACAAGCACACAAAACACAGGCCTAAGTGGTAAAATTTTATAAAGCCTGCTGTAAAAACTACCTCATTTGAAAATCGCTCCACCTAAGAAATTGTGATAAAAATGCCTGTTCCCAGAAATACAAATAAAAGAGTCCACTATTTTTCACTTTGTCATATGAATTTAGATATGAAATTAAGCTTTACACAGCATGAAGTGGCTGAGCGAGTGACATAGTTGACCAGAATTACGCTGATAGAAGTGCTGTGAAGCTCATAGTTACAGTGTGAGGCCATTGACTTTGCAACAACTTGTTTCTTTTCTGATTTAAAACAAAAAGTAATTTTTATGCACCAGGGGATCTAATCTATTAACAGTGTCCATCCTTTACTGGTTATCGTTTTCCTTGGAACATACCATACCGTGTAATATGTACAATAAGAACATCAGAAACTGACTTTGGGGAAATGGTGAGAGATGTGGCCCTGAAAACACTGGGGGCACTTTGTCCCCAAGGCAGGGGTCGCTTGCGAGGTAGATAGTGCTCTCTGTAGAGACGGGTTGTTCTGAACTCTGATTAGAAAACTACAATACAAAATTTGCTACCTCAGATTTTCCGACGGAAGAACTTAGATATATTTTTAATATGTTCTTTTTACCAAAAACAATGGAGTTTCTGATTTTTTCCAACCTGTAAATATTCAACATTGACTCCATTAACTCAAAGCTCACTCCCACAGAGCAGAATTGAAGGTGATTTGGCCTCTTCTGCGGTGGACATTGTGTCTTCCTGACCTCACTTCTTCATTCTTCATCACTTTGTTCTCGCTACTCTGGCTTCCTCGCTCTTCCTCAAACGTGATGAGCTCTCGCCTGCTTCAGTGCTTTTCCACTTCCACCTGAACAGCTCTTGTTCCAGATGTCTCACTTTATTGACTTCCTGATTAAAGGTCACCCTCATAAGGAGGTCTTCCCTGATCGGCCATGGAAAAGACCACACACATGGCCTTTTACTATTCTTCTGTCCTATTTTACTTTTCTTCATCCCCATTTCCTTATCACATTAAGCATATAACTTTTGTTATGTCTCTATTAAATGTCTTCTCCCACTGTCAGGTAAGCTCCATGAAAGCAGAAAATTCGTTTCTTTTGTTTACTGCTATATCCCTGGTGCCCACAACAGTGCCTGGCACCTCACAGATGTTCAGTGATACTATATTTTGCTGTGTATAACCTCGTATCATGTATAATGCCCACCCATGTTTTTGGTCCAAACTTTCAGGAAAAAAAAATCTTTCATTTTAATTTTTAAATTCAGTTATTTATTTATTTATATTTAGAAACAAAACTGATTATTGTATTCTGGGGTATTATTTTGCATACAGATATTGTTGCTTCCTAGAATTACACTTTGAACACATAAGCCTAAATAAAAGAATTAAAAACATTTATGTAGATACAGAATTAGTACTGTCCATGTATAATGTACATCCTTATTTTTCCCCAAAAAATTTGGGCCAAAAAGTGTGCACTATACATGGTGAAATACAGTCATTGGAAAGAATGAATGAGTAAAGTGGTCAAGTAGATCACTCTATTATTCACACCCAAGTTGGTCTAACTCAGTATTTTTATGCTCCTACATCCTGAAGATCATGAATCAAGTTCTAAGTATCTCAGAAATCTTCAAGGTTAATAGTTTTATTTCTTGTCCAACAAAAGACTTAGGGCATGAGGGAGGGTAAACAATAAGGTCTCCATTTCTTCACACCTCTTTTCTTCTTGTCTTGTTCATCTACCACTTTGCTTTTAACAACTTTTCATGGTGGGCTTACACAATAAAAGATGGGATATCCTTCTTTTACAAGGAGGAATTCTGAATCCTTAAAGACAGGGTTTCCTAAATTAAAATACAATAAACAAACACAAAACAGAAAACAGAAAAAAGGAACACCATTATCTGAGGGAATTAGGGTGAGAGATGTTAATTCATTGCTTTGCCATTTCTATCAGCATTCTTCAGGAACCTGGAAGAAGGGTCTGAATTATGTGAGTCAGCCCTGGAGTCCTGTGAAGGGTTAACTTACTCAACACAGAACTTGGAGGGGGCCATGAAATAATGGTGGAGTTTAATGTTTTAGCTATGTTAGAAAACAACCTTCAAAGGTAATACCATGTTAAGAAATTTTCCTCTTAATCACTTTATATTTCAATGTTAGAGAAGTTGAATCAAAAGCAACTTTTTGTTAATGTATGCAAGATCTTTCCTGAAAAATCCTTATTCTGAGAGATCAAATTTGCATCATTAACAGAGAAGCTATTAGAAAAACAACAGCACTTAAGAATCACACAATAAAAAATTGTTTGGATACTTACCACTTGTCCACTGTTGACTGTTGAAATGAACAGCTGTGAGCTCTGTGCTCACAGTTTTCACATGGCCCACATGTCTTAGGGGGAATCCTACAGTTGTTATTTAAACAAGTATGTCTTTGTCTTGTTGGGAGAGGCATCTAATTTCATACTGTTGGAGTGATGTGATCCTGGGTCTGTGCTAGGCAATTGGGAACATTTAGTACAGTTCAGAACACTGTAGGGACTAAGGTTCTCCCTTGTGCTTAGTAGTGTCGGTGTGCGCCCGAGGAGAATGAAGGCATGAACCACCTACTCCGCAGCACTGTATGCCTAGCACGGTGCTCAGTACCATGGGGGCATTTTAAAGAAATATGAAGTCATGTCCATGATTCTGTTTCTGTTGCCTTCATGGCAGAATCATAGTTTCTAGAATAGGAGAAGCCTGTTTATTTGTTTTTGATTATGTTGCTAAACACTAGCTCTAAAATTCCAGCTCTGTCTCAGGAGTTCTGGTGCTCCAGGTGCTGCCCCACTGTCTCCAGAGTCCCCTCACCTCAGTGTCCTGTGTAGACGCCTTGACTCATCAATCTCCCTATGATAGAAGTTGATTTGGAGCAGATTGGAGTTGGAATCAGAAGACCCAGACTTGATGTCTGGTTTAAACCTTAGTCTACTCACAAACAACAAGAACATTGCGGCAGGATAGTAAGAAGCTAGAAAAATTCTTTGGCAAGTGGCAGGGAAACTGAGACAGATAGTTAAACAAGCAGTTTGTAGCCATCAAGTAAATCTAGTGGCGAGCAGTTTGTAGGTATCTAGTAAATTCCATCTTCCCTAAGCCAAGGAGGCTTAAGAGTAAATGATTTGCCCTTTTCCTCCCCAGCCAGAGGTTAAATAGCTTGAATCACCCTGCTCAGGGAGATAGGTAGCTGAAATCCAATTACTGCTATTTGCTGACCACACCCAAGGACAGTTGGTGTTAAGGGAATAAATCTCATTTTGGCACATCAGCAAAAAAAATTGTATTTTTTTTAATTGTCTTTTTTAAACAATTATTTTATTTACTGATTTGAGAGAGAGAGAAATATTGATTTTGTTGTTCTATCCATCCATGCATTCATTGGTTGCTTCTTGTATGTGTTCTGCTGACTAGGGATTAAACCTGCAACCTTGTGTGGGACAATGCTCTAACCAACTGATGAATATGCTATTGAGATTCTCCCTGAAAGACCTCCCCTGAACTCCCAGCCTTTAAAACTGCTTAAACGGAAGGTCCTACCTAGCATGCCCTGTGCCTTTCCCTTCCCCCACGTCTTCCCCCACAGACAGGCATGTCTTAAATTCTAAGCAACCCCACGAGGCTTTGCAACCAGGGAGCAATGGGCAGCAGCAGCTTGTCCCAGTCTAACACCCTGACCCTGTCCCCAAAGCCCCCTTTTCTCTGACTTCTTAGTGAGCTAAAGCAGCCGCCCCAAGGCTCATTTCCTTCCCATAACATTTCCAGAGAGCCAAGGCAGCCCCGCTTAGGCTCTCCAGTTGCTTTCAGTACCCTAAGCCTGTCCTGGTTTCACTGTTCCCAGCTTTAATAAATGTCCTCTGAAAATCACCTGGACTTGTACTGTGAAGTCTTTCCTGCATGAAGTCAAGAACCCACACATTACTGCCGGCCCAAGGTACACCTGCTCAGGGCCAGGTCCCCTTTCTTATAACAATCCCTCTACCGTAGAAATGTGGCAGGGAGCAAATGAGATCATATATGTAAAAGCAACCTATAAAGACTAAACATCAATACATAAACAAAATATTACGTTATAAAGCTCTATGTTATTACATACCCCCCTTGGTAATGAAAACCTTCAAAAGCTGTCTATTGCCTACAGAATAAAGTTTCCATGCATTAGCCTGTTGTAAGAGGCCCTCTCCATCACAACCTGTCACCTGTATCCTCTACATTGAACTTGTTCTTTAGCAGCCCACGCTTTTTTCCATTCCCAGGACAAAGCCTCTCACTTTTCCACGTCTGTGACCTTTGTGAACAGGGTTCCCTTCTTTTGGAATGCCTTCCCAGTTATTTTAGCCCAATTGAAATCCTACTTATTTTTTAAGGTTCAGCTCAAGGACCACTTGTTATATACTCTATATTGCGTGGTGGATGCATGCGTAGATGCTTGGTCTCCGAAATAGGAAGTTCTCTTCTGAGTGAGTGAGAGCACAAGTGCTGATTAATGCTTTTCAGTTCTTTAAAGTGTTTTAAGTATTGTCGGCATTCAATGCATGTTGGCTGAAAGAAAGGGTAAATACATCAAGTAAGGATTAGGAACTTATTTTGTATATCTTTTTTTAGATTCTATTATGATCACAGTCACCTTTAATAGGCATGTTCTTCTGTTTGGTGGAACCCTTGGAGAATTCAGGTGACTTTTTTTTTTATCCTTGCTTGGGAAAGATAGTCACAGAGATGTAAGCTTTTATACCCCCTGAAGGATTTTGCTGAGTTCTGCACAAAACCTGCCCTGGACAATGTAGTCACTTGGAGAATGTATTTTGTTTTCTATTTACTTTGCAACCTATAAAGTTCTTTCATGTCTGTTACTTGTTTTCAGTCTCACAACAGTGGTGAACTGCATGTTATTTTGTTTATAGAGGAGAAACTTGTGATTTGGAAAAGTTAAGTAAGTCATCAAAGTTATGGAGACAACAAAGGTAGAACCATGCCTCAAACACATGTCTTCTGAAGCCAAAGCCAGTGCTTCTCTCTCTTCTACCACAGCTAACATCTGGGCCCTTGCTGGAGTATATACTTTATTTTTTTTTAAAGATTGTATTTATTTATTTTTAGAGAGAAGGGAAGGGAGGGAGAAATAGAGGAAGAGAAACATTGCTCAGTTGCCTCTTGCACACCTCCAACCAGGGACCTGCCCTGACCAGACATGTGCCCTGACCAGGAATCAAACTGACAACTTTTTAGTTTGCGGTATGATGCCCAACTGACTGAGCCACACCAGTCAGGGCTATACTTTATTTTTTATGTTTCTCTTTAGACAGGAACGGTCTTGAAAATGTATTTTTTAAAATAAAGTCATGTCCTGGCCAATGTGGCTCAGATGGCCAGGCATTGTCACACAAACTGAAAGGTTGCAGGTTCAATTCCCGGTCAGGATACATACCTGGGTTGTGGGTTTAGTATCCAGGCAGGGCACAAGCAAGAGGCAACCAATCAGTGTTTCTCTCTCATATCCATATCTCTCTCTCTCTTTCTCCCTTCCTTCCTTTATCTCTAGAATCAATAAAGGAAGAAAATTGAAAACACATATATATATACACACATTGCTAAGTTCCACCCTAAAATTTTTAAAAAAACAGTCACTTAGGTTATTTTTTTCTTTTCGATATATCATAATTTGATACCTTGTATATGTAAAATGATAAAGGAAAAAGTGTCATATAAGACTGTATGAGTATACTTCTCCTAAAATGTTCTTGTCTCAAATTGTGTAACTTAGGCTTAGGGAATGCTTTCATTGTTGGAGCTAATGCCACTGACGTAATCACAGGAAGCATAATGTGACGAAAAGGGTCACCCGTGTTTAAGATACCATTCAAATTCATAAGGGCCGCTTCTAGTTCAAGATGCCAAGGTAAAGCAGACTTACTTATTCCTCTCTCACAGGGCTTATTTAAAATGATATTAGAAGAGTGAGGAGAGATATAGCCCACAAAAACTAAAGAGAACTGAAGAGAGTTATGAGCAGATGAGAAGAGGAAAAGCAGATGCTTCGAGTGAGAAGAGAAGGAGGAAACTACACTCTGGAATATGAGAGAAAGGAACTACAAGAGAGGAAGTCACCAAATTGCCCTGCAGAGCCCTGGAGAAGCTTTGGATTCAGAACTGGAGCATCTGTCCAACATGTCCACTAGCTAACAAGTAGAAGTTCTAAAACCAAAACACTCAGAGGAGAGGAAATTGTTAAAGAAATAACATCTCCAGAACTCAAGGCAGATCATCATTCAAAAGGTCCATAAGATAAGGAAAAAAAAAGTATAAATTTAAAAAGGCCCATATTTAGGGGTATTGTTGTGAGATCTTAGAACACTAAAGATTTAAAGTGAGAATTTACATCCATAACATTTACATGAGGATGTACTTTAATAAAAAGAGTAAAAATCAAGAAAGAAAAAGAGGTGGGAATACATAATAAAGGATTTAATCTTGACCCATAAGAGGCCTGGCCTTTGCTTCAGTTTCTGGGAGGTAATCTTTGAACACCTGGAATGTCTTGCCTGATAGGAGTGTGTTGTTTGCCTGGGGGCTTTGGGTGTACCAAATAGAAACAATGTGATTCAGCCTAGGGCCTTTGGATCAAGACTTGGGAGGCTGGAGACTGTCCTTAGCCATGTGGGCAAACAATCATGTATAGGTAATGGAGCCTCAATAAAAACTCGGAGTATCAGCCCTGACTTGTGTGGCTCAGTTGGTTGGAGTGTCATCCTGCACACCAGAAGGTTGGGGGTTTAATTCCTGGTCAGATGTTGAATCTCCAGCCAGGCCACGTGTGTGAGACAATCATTCCATGTTTCTCTCACACGTTGTTTCTCTCTTCCTCCTGTTCTTTCTCTAAGATCAACAAAAACATTAAAAGAAAAGCTATGACTACCAGAGTTTTTGGTTGGCAAAGTCTGTACTTTTTCTTACACCTGAATGCTGAAGAAGTAATGTGTCCTGACTCTGGAGAGAGGACAATAGAAGCTCTGAGGTGGGTGCTTTTTTGGCTGACTTCAGTCTGTAGTCTTTCTCTGCAATAAATCTTGACCATGAGAATAATATTGGGTTGGCCAAGAAGTTTGTTTGTTTTTTTCTGCTAAGAAGCCTCTAGTAGCTCTTAGTTGTCTTTAACTTCATTCAGAACGATTTTGTTAGATTGTATTGTCATACATTTGTTAGATTTGTAGCTGCCATGTCAGCATGCATTAAAGAAACTTATCAAAATTGGTAAATTTTTGTGTAGCTATTTTAATATTGTAAATGGGAGAAAATAGGAAACATTTTTGGCATATTATGCTTTTATAATAGGGTAGGTCAGAGCAGAGACGGCTGGAAATCAAGGGTCCGCAATTTGGGCAGGTCAACCCCAAATCCGGCACAAGACTGCTTCCCCTCCCACCAAGAAAAAGCACCAAGGCAGAGGAGCAGAAGAGCTGCTGAGGCAGCACATTAAAAGCACCCTCTAAGGCAGGGAAGAGCCTATGGAGCAGAAGGCACAGAGCTTAAGACACATTTCATAACAAAGCCATCAACTGTAAACAAGCCAATGAGCAAGCATTTCCCTGACAACCAGGCAGTCTGTGCATTCCCAGCAGGGAGGGGCTGCTGGAGGAGACTTTGCCTCTTATATGGCCAGAGGTGGGGCAAGGGCAAATATGGACAACAATAGTCCTCATTGGTTGGAAAGCTGGGCACTCCCACTGGCTTCTGGAGCTCATGGGATTCCAGGAGAGAGGACTTTTAAACAGAAGGCAGGTGGAAACTCTGTTGGCTCTTGTCTTGTGGCACTTGGACTTTGGACTTTTGGTTGCAGGTACAATTGGACACTCTAGGTCTCTGGCCCTTGCTCCCTACATGGTTGGAAGTGCCCATGGGGCTGGGCAGATGCTGGGCCTACCAGGTGCTTAGGCCCCACATGGTTGGAAGCCCGCTTCCGGAGGCAGGGTCCTAGGCTGGGCTGCGTGCCTCACTAGGCTCCAGCCTCTAGGACACTATGATCCAGTGCAGCATGGCACATGGGTCCTAGACTGTGACATGGAGACTGAGAGCAGTACATCCCAAATCCTGAGAGAGAGAGAGCTGCTGCATGAAGTTGGCATCTGAAACCCATGAGTGCACACTGCAGAGAGGATGGAGATCTGTTTGTAGGGCTGGCTTAAGATCCAAAAAGGACAGATAAGGAAATGGGGAACTTTTGGGCATGGTTTTGGTTTATAGCATTTTGGAGATCAAAAGAAGTTCTGGGTCTCGTGGGGGAGAAGGGCTCAGAACAGAAGTGCTCTCAGCCCCCTGAAATTGGAAACTGTTAAGAAAAACCTGTTTCCTTCAACACAAATGTTTGGGTCATGTATCACAGTGACAAGTGGCCAAACGCCATGCAGTACAGTTACACTTTGTTATTTCAAGAAAGGTAAAAACTCAACTGAAACGCAGAAAAGATTTATGCAGTGTATGGAGAAGGTGCTGTGACTGATTGATTGTGTCAAAAGTGGTTTACAAAGTTTTATGCTGGCGATTTCTCTCTGGACAATGCTCCAAAGTTGGGCAGACCAGTTGAAGTTGATAGACAACAAATCACAACATTAGTTGGGAACAATCAATGTGAGAGATAGCTGACATACTTAAAATATTCAAATCAATAAAATTATTGGTGAAAATAAAAAAAAAATGTGTCATTTATTTTACAGAAAAAACTAAAAGGACTTTTTGGCCAACCCAATAGATTTTAATGAATTCTGTGAGTCCTTATAAAGAGTCATTAAACCTGAACATGGCCTTGGCTGGTGTGGCTCAGTGGATTGAGTGCTGGCCTGCAAACCAAAAGGTCACTGGTTTGATTCCCAGTCAGGGCACATGCCTGGGTTGTGTGCCAGGTTCCCAGTTGGGAGCCTGTGAGAGGCAACTGATAGATGTCTCTCTCACACATTGATGTTTCTCTCCCTTTCTTCTCCATTCCCCTCTCTCTAAAAGTAAATAAAATGAAATAAAATAAAATAAAATAAATAAAATGTTAAACCTGAGCATGGTTTAGAGAATCCCTCCCACTTGCAACTGATGTCATGAATTAGAGTGATCTTGTGTGGACTGTGTTTCCTCTAAACTTGCAGTTAGTTTATAGCTTCTAAGGGATACACAAACAGAACTTGTTTAGGGGAATAATGGAACAGCATCCAAAGATGACAGTTGTGCACCAGACCAAGAGAGGAAATTGGCCCACATTAGAACAGAGATCAGCAGGTTTACAGGAAAATGTTTTCAAGAAAAAATATGGAATTTATTTCCTGTAATAGCTGCTGTTTATGAAAAGTTGCAAGATATAAGGGTGTAATGGAATAAGCCTATGAATCTTAACAATGCAAAAAAGAACAACCAGAAACTCCAGGTAGATCAAAATACTTTAAAAGAATGTCTCGTTCCAAATATGAAACAATTTAGAACATGAATATTTTTTAGTAATTGGTAATATGTAAGAGAGAATACTATTCAATCTTGCCACTAGTATATTTTCCTTTAAAATATAGGTAAGAGAAAGTAATCATTACCACTTTCTGCTTCTATAATGAATAAATAATGCGATGAATTATCATAATAATGTAAAATTTGTTTATTTGTTATCAGCTTTTAAAATAAACTGATGCACAAAGCATATTGAGAACAGAACATACTCTCTGCTTTGATGGTGTTAAGTCAAGATCTAGTGGACAGATGCTGGGAAATGAAGGGTGGGCAGGGGAGGGGAAGCAACAGTAAGAGTAAAACACACTCATTGAACAAAGTGAAGAGTCAAGAGAATCTATTAAAAGTTGATGAAAAAATTAAATAGTAATGACAAAAATGCAGCACAGTGGAAAACAAAATGTTCTATCTGGAAGCAAACAAATAACCCAATTCTAGGTAATTTGTACACTCGTTAACCATGAAAGGTAAAACAGCAAGACATTAGAAGGTAATATGACAATAGATTTATGATCTCAATATAAGGAAATGATTTTTAAACATTTTTGAATTAACAAGCACCAACCTTAAAGGTTAAGGATTGATAACTTTGACTATAGCAAAATTATCAATCCTTATCAAAGTTATCATCCCTTTTGCTTTGCGGGATGGCTCTCAAACAATTGAGCCACACTGGTCAGGGCAACAATGGAATTCTCTACAGCAATTAAGATGAACTGTACAACTGAGTGTGTAAATGGCTACGATCTGAATGAATCTTACAAAGATAATATTGAGTGAGGAAAGGCTAAGGGAAAAGAATGTGCACGGCATGATTCCACTTACATAAAATTCAAAAACAGGCAAAAATCATAGTATTGAGTGAAAATTCTTGAATGGCAAAAATATAAAGAAAAGCATGGATATGAATACCACAAAAGTCAGGAGAGAGTTACATTTAAAGGGGGTGAGCTATGACTTAGAAAGGCATATAGGGAGCTTTTGGGGGGGCTGACACTGCTCTACTTGACCTGGGGAGCTAGTACAGGGATGTGTGACATATTTTACACAGAGAGACATGCACAGACACATCCATATTAAAATAAAAAGAAATTAGTGCTGTAAAGAAATTATTTAAATTATAAAGATAACCACTAGAAAAACTAAAAATAGTGCCATAAGTGCTAAAAATTGAGAGGTGTAGAAGAATCATGTAATGAGCTAAATTCTCCTCTGTAGTCACAAGAGGTTAATAAGAAAATCTCCAAATAGATGGACATATTATTTAGAAGTAAGAACCAAAACAAACTGTAAAAGTATTTTCCGTTCTTCATTTTCCATTTTAAAGTCATGTATACTTACTAATTTTATACTCAAGAAAAGTATTACTTTATATTTACATTTTTATATTGTCAAAATATCTGTATGACTGGACACCCAGATTATAAATAAATGTGTGGGCAGAGTTTCTGAGTATTTAGCATTGCCCTATAAATTGATTTAAAATTTTTTAAGCATTGAGTAAAATCTTTACAAAAATCTTTTCTCTGTGTAACTTTTCATATGACTTGTGAGAATTTTGAGGAGGATAGAAATAGAGTCAAGGATTCTTTGTTTTAACAGCAAAATCTCACACTTGAACAGTTTAGAAGTTCGATACTGAGAAGAGCTTATTATCCTGAGTTGATCTTTTATCTTTCCTGACTTCATTGCATTTTAAAGGCATTTGTATTATTAAATAACAATGTGCAAAGGCTTTCATCAACCACCACCACCATCATCACCAACTAAAACAAACAAATAAACCAAAGAATATCTCTACACCTCTACAAAAGCCCAGCATTATGGATGTCTCCAAAACAGTAACCCAAGAAAACAATGTCCTCATCACCCACTCATTTCAAGGGTGTGGCAGTGTATTTAGGTGGAAGCATAGCTTTTAATGGCAGACATTCTCATTATTTTATCTCAAGACTTTTTGACAGGAGAGCAAGACACTTATGGATCATTTTAATTACTAATGATAAATTATACAATAGAAAAGTTGCTTTTCATTTAGGATGGCATCTATTTTTTTAACTATGTTTTATTGGTTATGTTATTACAGTTGTCCCATTTTTTCTCCCCTTTATTCCCCTCCACCCAGCACCCCTCTTCCCACCAGCATTCCCCACCCCCTTAGTTCCTGTCTATGTGTTGTACATATAAGTTCTTTGGCTTCTACATTTACTATTCTATTCTTAACCTTCCCCTGTCTATTTTGTACCTACCATTTATGCTTCTTATTCCCTATACCTTTTCCCCCACTCTCCCCCCACCCCCTTCCCACTGAAAACCTTCCATGTGATTCCCCCATTTCTGTGATTCTGTTCCTGTTCTAGTTGTTTGCTTAGTGAGTTTTTGCTTTTGTTTTCTTTAGGTTCAGTTTTTGATAGTTGTGAGTTTGTTGTCATTTTACTGTTCATAGTTTTGATCTTCTTTTCCTTAGATAAGTCCCTTTAACATTTCATATAATAAGAGCTTGGTGATGATGAACTCCTTTAACTTGACCTTATCTTGGAAGCATTTTATCTGCCCTTTCATTCTAAATGATAGCTTTGCTGGGTAGAGTAATCTTGGATGTAGGACCTTGCCTTTCATGACTTTGAATACTTCTTTCCAGTCCCTTCTTGCCTGCCAGGTTTCTTTTGAGAAATCAGCCGATAGTCTTATGGGAACCCATTTGTAGGTAATTGTCTGCTTTTCTCTTGCTGCTTTTAAGATTCTGTCCTCATCTTCAATCTTGGGTAATGTAATTATGATGTACTTTGGTGTGTGCTTTCTTTGGTCCAGCTTCTTTGGGACTCTGAGCATCTGGACTCCCTGGAAATCTATTTCCTTTGCCAGATTGGGGAAGTTTTCCTTCATTATTTGTTCAAATAAGTTTTCAATGTCTTGGTCTTGGTCTTCTCCTTCTGGCACCCCTATGATTTGGATGTGGGAACATTTAAAGTTGTCCCAGAGATTCCTAAACCTTTCCTCATTTTTTTGAATTCTTGTTTCTTCATTTTGTTCTGGTTGAATGTTTACTTCTTCCTTCTGCTCCAAATCGTTGATTTGAGTCCCAATTTCCTTCTCTTCACTGTTGGTTCCCTGTAGATTTTGCTTTATTTCACTTTGCATAGCTTTCACTGCTTCCTCAATTTTGTGACCATACTCAACCATATCAGTAGACATCCTAATTACCAGTGTTTTATACTGTGTATCTGATAGATTGTCTATCCATCGTTTAGTTCTATTTTTGGAGTTTGATCTGTTCTTTCATTTGTGCCATATTTTTTTTTGTCTTAGCATGCCTATTACATTATAAAAGGTGGAGCCTTAGGTATTCACCAGGGTAGGGCAACCCATGTGGCTGTGTTGTGGCTCTGTATGTGGGAGAGGGGTCCAAGAGAACAATGCCAATTGCTTGGCTCTCGGCCATCTTTCAGTCACTTCCCCCGCTACCCACAAGCAGATCAGGCCCTTCTGGTGCTGATTCCCAGGTAGGTGAACTTGTATATGTTCTAGGGTCCCGTGGACCTCTCCAATGAACTCTCCTGTGAGGCTGGCAGTTTCTCCTGCCACCACCATTCCCACAGGTTTTTATAGTCAGAGGTTTTGAGGCTTTATTTTCCCGTGCTGGAACCCTGGGTTAGGTGGTCTGTCTCACTCCCTGTAACTGTCTCACAGTTATTCCTCCTGGCTTATCTGCACACAAATGTGAGATTGCCAGCTGCCAACTGGCCCACTTGGTCATCCAGCTGTCACCTTGCTGAGTGTCCTCTCCACCCTGGCTGTCCATCTCTGCCCCTCCTACCAGTCTGAATGAATGTTTCTTCTTTAACTCCTTGGTTGTCAGACTTCCATAAAGTTCAATTTTCTGGCAGTTCTGGTTATTTTTTGTTTTTAAATCTGTTGTCCTTTTTGTTGTGCAAGGAGGCAAAGGGTATCTACCTACACCTCCATCTCGGCCAGAAGTCTTTTTTTTTAAATGAATGGCATTTATTTTGTTTTTAAAGGTTTTGTTTATTTATTTTTAGACAGAGAGGAAGGAGAGGAGAGAGAGAGGGAGAGAAACATCAAAGTGTGAGAGAAACATAGTTTGGTTGCCTTTCATACACCCAAACTGGGGACCTGACCCACAACTCAGGCATGTGCCCTAGCTGGGAATTGAACCAATGACTCTTTGGTTTGCAGGACGGTGCTCAATCCACTGAGCCACACCAGTGAGGATGGCATCTATTTTTTTAAATTCTTTGTCTGCATTTATTATTTTTATATTAATTTTTTAAAAAGGTAGATTTAGCCTGAAAAAGGCACACAAATTTTATTTCCTACAGTGCTTTATTTAAAAAGCCTTTCATAAAGATATAGTATAAACTAGACAAATATTATTCTAATATTAAGAGGAAAGTTATTCTCTCAGCCAATTGCAAGTGGAGATGTTGGAATTCAGACTTT